>CM073768.1:1641345-1790443 GCA_037158775.1 Hetaerina titia | reverse complement strand
TACGCATCCCTTTTATTTGAATTGTTTCGGTGGATTTCTGTTTCATTTGATTAGATTCGATTGCTTAATTAGGGACCTAACTTTGGCACTTGGGCTGTGGACGTTGGACGGTTGAAGTAAGGAGTGGGATTCGCGAGACCTCACTACTCCTCGCCCCCCCTTCCACGGGGCCTCGGACGGACTCTTTTGCTCTCCGAGGACGGAGGGAAAATAGGCGAGCGAGGGCAAGTGGACGGACACGCGAGGAGGAGATTGGCGAGAGAGAAGGGCTTTGGCGGGTGACAGACAGGCGCACGAGTCGATCCCCGCCTCGGGTTAATCCTCTCGGCGGAGGGGGAATTTGGATGGGCAGGTGGGAAATCTTATTTAGCTGGGGATAACCTCGTTAAATCCCGGCGGGTGTGTGAACAGGGGTTTCTGGGTTGTGTTGGGGAGGGCGGGAGAGGGGGGAGGTTACATCTGGGGGGTGAGTTGGGGAGCGTGGGTCGACGCGGGGGTGAGAGAGGTTGGGGCAAAAATCGTTACTTCATAAAATCCTCGTAGGGCTGAGTGAGGTTCGCCCGACCCCCTCTCCTCCGCCCCCCAAATGGTCACTCTCCCTTTCACTCCCACGCTGAATTGGCCTTTTGCATTCCCTACCCCCCAACAACCCACGTACAGAGTATCAGCACCTAAAAATACGAATCGTGTGTTGTGCAAAATGGAAGATAGCACCCTTTTTACTATCATGATTCTTCATTTTATGCAATCCGTTTCTTAAATTTACGTTTAATGTTACGGTGGAGAGATAACGTCTATTCACTTAAAAAATGATACCTATTTTCAAAGGACGTTTCAATTGAACAACAACTTCTGGGTCCAACCTAACATAAACATGTGGATGGCAGCTTCCTCCTCCGTATCACAACTCTCCCCTCATCCGCCCTCCTCTTCCCCTCCTGCTCCCGCCTCCTGGATTTGCTCAGCTTTCGACCATGCTTCCAAATTCTCTCCAATTTTCCTCTCTTCCCATCAATCCTGCATCTTCCGTCTGCTTCATTCTCGAGTGAACCCTCTCTCCCACCCGACACTTCTGTTTTCTCTTCCCAAGTCCGACTGCAGTTCCTTTTCCCGGATCCGCTCTTACGACGCGTCACGTCGATGTTGATGATGTGCCTCTCGGAGGTCGGAATTAACCTCCCGAGCGGAATTTCGCCCGGCACTAAAGGGCTGCGAACATCTCTCCAGTGGTGCTCACTCGCGGTGGGAAGTCGGGAGGGCGACATCTGCCCCCCGCACCCCTTCATTCGGTCGTGGTCGTCCCGCGGCTCAATCCGCGGCGCAAATGACCAGTGCGGGCCCTCGCGCCCACTGACCGCATGCCTCTCATTCTTTATTCAGGTTCCTCTCTACTCATTACGATTCCTCCTCTCCTCGTCGTCCTGGTTCCGAATGAATCTCCTTGTCTCCCTTCCCACGACTCGTGGTTTGCTTCCTTTCGTCTTCATTCGTCTTGACTCGACCCATTTCCCCTCCTCTCCCATTCAACTAACTCCCTTCCCTTCCCCCCATTCCCCTTCACCGCTCCTCCCCCTCTTCAAAATGGCTTGGCGAAAATTCAGCTCTCGCCGAAAAACAATGCAAATCCGAAAGAATCACTCGGTGGTGACAGTCCTTGCCCCAGGTTAGAACTTCAAGGCTCCTTGGTTTTCTCCTTGAGTTCCCGAGTTCCCAGGGATACGTAAACACTATGCTTTAGGATTCCACCCAATCTGGTTTGCTTGTATTTTCCTTAAAAATGAACACATTCTGTATTTTTCTTTTAAGATTCTATTTTTCAGCTGAAGAATAGATAATAACTCATAATATTTGTATAAGTCGAGGAATTTTTTGTTCTTTTGTCATTTTTCAAATAAAAATTTGATTTTTCTAAAGTGAATATTGGAGTGATTTTTTCAGATAGTAGATGATTTATAATGTTTTTAGAAACATACTCCTGGTATTATACTCCTCATTCTTGGATACAGAACAAGTTTGGGTGAAAGAAATAATTAATCATCGCAAACGGTGATGAGAAAACCATTTAAATCAAATCTCCGAGGCAAAGTTACTGAGCGTGATTCCTTTCTGTGAATGCCGTAGGAAGTGCCAGAAAGCCACTATTTAGGGTGATTGCGAGGAAAGGATTAATACAAAAGGAAATAGATCCGTCTCAGTAATTTGTTTTCTAAACCAGTAATGAATGTATGAAATAAACAAGCACATTCCTCTCTCACCCTCCCGCCTTAACAATCTTTCGCCTTGTTCATTCATGAAACTTCTTTTTATTCTCATTTCTCTTCATCTCGTTCCTCATTCTCTTCCCTTTCTCTTTCCAACCCTGGTTCACTAAACCAAATGCGTAAGCTCCTGATTCCCCAGCAAGCAAAGATATCGTCCTTAGCTGGTTGGCTTTAGGTGGGGATTAGGGCGTAACTGCGGGTCGTAAAGGATTTTAGAATTAGGTGGGGCTTCACTTAATTAATTTCATTCCAGAGATATAAAATGGAATTCAGCGATACGATTAACTATAATTAACTCAGCGAGAGTGCATTTCATTAAATGTTATTAAGTTCGGATAATTTTTAAGTAAGAACTGTTTAAATGAGTCATGAAATATTATATATTAAATTATTTCTCAGACTCTAAACAGGAAATATCATCGCTTCAAGGTTAAAACATTTGAACGAACAAATTCATCGGTCGGGTTGTTTTTCGCGAAGTGGCGTCGTCGAGGTGGGGGAGGGCCTAATTGCCCTGGAGGGCGAACGGGGCAATGTCACACGGCAGCGGTATGGACGACTGGTCTGCGCAAACAAGCCAGTGACGATGGCTATTCACCTGGTGACATAATATAGTTACGCCTGCCATGGAACGGTTATACCCGTGACACCTGTATTTATATACCCAAATATCAGCGATTTTATGAAATATTTGGAGCAAAGATTTTTTTTAACTCTTACCAATGCTGTTTTAACGGCGAGAATAGCAATATTCATCCACTTGTAGGTTCTAATCGTGTGAATCGCTACATGGATGTCCCACAAGAAAAGGAGTGTGTCTATATACTGAGAATTTAATCGATGGCGGGGATCTGTTATTTGAAAATCTTACCTGATTATTCATCAAGACATTTCTGAACATTCATTAAAAGGCCATACTCACGCCGCTTCGCTCATTCACACTTCCAGCGCGAACGAAAGGTAACTTGGGCAACTCGAGAAGGCAGTGCAATCGCGGGATCAATAAGGATTCAAACCCCTTCCATTGTCGTTGTCGCCAACGACACATATTCATGGCTAACCTGACTTTGTGCCTCACCATATTCGGGGTATAATTGAATCGCCACCCACCATTCCCCATCCTTCCTTAAGTCACTTCTCTCTCCGTCATTCACACCAATTACATATCTCATATTATGACATGCCATAACCAGTTTCATTTTATTTTCAAACGATTCTTCCCATCCAAAACCATGCCAATCAAGTCAGTTTGGCTTGTATGCTTTAAGAATTATGCATAGTTCTAATAAAAAGCAAATATTCAGCAGGAACGATGGTTTAGCAAATTCGGTTAGAGTTTAATTCCCACGGCGTTTGACATCCACACACCAGGAAAATAAAGGGGGCCAGTTCGATTCCCTCTGGCTCCTTCGGCTTTCTAGGGAGATCTATTAGGCGTAAAATCACACTGTTCGAGTGAAAATCACGGTGTTCAAATACACCGGGGAACGAAATTGTGCCCTACGCTCAGTAACCTAATGTTTTAACAACGAATCATTCTACTCTGCCCTCCTCCGCCTTTCAGTGTTTTGGTTTTCTAAGTAATTTCGCCACGTAATCTCCAAAGCCAACCAGCAGCTCATACTTTTGGTCTATTAGTTCCCTTCCGGACCGGGACACCATTCTGAACTTTGGCCATTCCTCATTTAGTGCTGCAAGGTTGCGGCTTGGCCTTCGAGTAATACAAACTCACACACGTAGTATTATTCTTGAAATTGCTTTTCCAAGTTGACAGTCGTCAAATCTTTATTCTTGCAGTTAATTTAGAACTGCACGAAACATTTGGGCGTTTATCTATACTCATTTAAATAGTAGAAGTGAAATTATAATCCATAAAAATAAACCTCCTCTAAATATCAGGAAGTTTTTCTTTTCAGTACTTATGTCTACTTGGACTACAGTTCAGTACTAGTAACCAATAACTCGAATTGTGTGTTGAACAAGCAAGTGTAAAGGATATTTTGTTTGAATAAGGCACAATTTGATATTTGACAATGAAATTTAATAGCTTACGACCATGGTTTCGATCGATCATCAGGTGAAGTGTACCTTATTCAACCAAAATGTCAACAAATTCCATAAGTATCGCCTATTCCATAAGTGCAAAGGAATAAAATTTCATATACGTTTCAAATTTGAAATCATCAATAATGGCAAGAAAAACAAGAGTCTCATTCAACAAGGAGAATTAAATATAGACGATATGATCTACTAGAAGAATTTTTTTCAAATCAATATTCAAAATACCTCTCTGATCTAAAAATCTGGTGCATTTACCATAGATATGCTATCAGTAGGAGTTATTACCGCTTTCATATTGCCGTACCAGTATGAGTGAATATTTGTAAAGATTTCTCATTGATTCGATATCATATTTCATTAGAAATTGGTAACATAAGCTCTGGACCACACTATAAATGTACGTAGTCTCTTGTTACAACAACTGCTAAGCTCTTTGAGACCCAAATATTGACGAATGTATGTCTACAATTATTCAAAAGCACAATACAGCCAAGACTTGTTGCATTTATATAAATTAACATGTGTCAATGAATTCATATATTGACGTATGTATGTATACATATGTTAAGTTATGCCATGAGAGACTTTATTACTCATTGGAAGTTTATGACACCCTAATATAATTTCATTCTATACTTAGAATAAAATTCTATTAGTCGACCGATATATAGAATGACAATATGTACATTCTACACGTAAGAGTAATGTTATAACCACATTTAGGTTTATTTTTCTTTGTACCCATGTATTAAATATTGTTACGATCTGCGCGCCACTTGAGAGCAAACTTACATTAATTTCCCCGTGCACCCTGGGTCATTGTATCCATCGAATTTGTATTCCTTCCTGTTTTCGATCCTTCGCCATCAATCTCTCCCTCCCTTAACTTCCTTCTGCAAGCTAGACGTCCCTTTATCGCCGCCAACTACCTCCGTCGCCCTTAAATAGGGGTCACAGGTCACACACCCATTGGCGAAGGGGGATAACCTCTTCGCTCATCTCCAGGCCTTCCTTACTGCCGCTGCTGGAATTCCAGGTTTCCCATCGTCTCTCTCTCGAATACCCCTCCCCCTACCTATCCGATCCCGGAATACGGAGGCGGGTGGGGAACTGCGGGGGGGGTGTCGACCCCCCACCTCCCTCCCTCGCCCCTTTCGCGACGAGGGGGGCCCATTTCGGAGGAAGGTGGTGCAGAAGACGTGCTGATGCACCTCGGCACTCGTTCGTGGCGAATTGAAATGTGATTTCGGCATTCTTCGTCTTCCCCGTTGCAAGCAATTGGACCACCGTCCCATGTCGCGGTCTTCATCTTGGGCGCAAACGGAGAGAGCGCTGCTGTTTTCGGGTCACTGCGAGCAAAAATATTACCTTTGGCGAGATGAATTCGAAAGATTTTCGTCCTCCGGTTCATTTTTTTCGATTTCATTAGCAATGAATTTGATGTTGATGAGCGCCTCATGTCAATTAAACTCCCCCTCCCGACCAGCCCTCAGCGACGTTAACCCATCCAAAAAGGCACCCTAAATTGTCCCAAATTACATTTTCCACTCCAGTATTGCTTCCTTAAAATCCCTGATATCGCGTGACTCCTCAATAATGATTGAAATTTTTCTTACTTTCCCCAATATTAATCCTTCCATCTTCCTGCTCTTCAATTTCCCCGCGACTGACATCTATAATCCGCCTCTCTCTTCTCAAATCCTCATCACTCATTCGTTTATTTTTTAACTCTGTACAGACTCATTTCCTCGATCCATGCTAATTTAACATCCGGAAAGTAATTTAAGTCTATTTTAAAATTTTTTCTACACCACAGGGCCTTGAATACTAAAATTATTTGCTCACTACTGATGCTTTAGTCAATATTTGCTTTTCCTCTGCCGTGGTAGCTGCTATTAAATTTTCAACTCCGAAATGCCACTCTCCCCTTCAACTTCCGGCGCCCATTTCCCTAAAAGCATTTCCTTCGACATTAATCCTTTTACCATCTTCTCCCTCCAAGCATTTCTTCTTGATTTTCCACGGGGAAAAATTGGCAATTCGAGGCATTGTGGTTTTGCACTGATACGCTATAGAGATGTTGAGATGAATGACTCGACTCATTTACATAGTAAAAAATACAAACTATTTTCACAGTATTACTATCTGTTCGCAGTAGTTCTTCAAACGTATGATACGGTTTAAATTCCGTCAGCCGGGTGATTTTATCGCTTACCAAACCTTTCCATTCTCGTGGAAATTCACGAGGGCACGGTTTCTCACTCGCAAACCTTGAGTGATGAGATATATGTAAGCATTGCGATTAGATATTATGATTTACACGATATATCAAGGCAAACGAGTGAGGAAGCAATTCATAGCCTATAGCAATGAAAAATCAAACTGTTAGTGAGAATGAGTAATATTCAGCGCATAGCTTCATATTTTCTGTTTGCGCTCATGTTCTCACACACAACCTAAATAATTCAACCGGTACAATCAAATCAACCCAGTGACAACTTCCCAGCTGATTTCTTCGAGTTTGTTCCCTGATCGGAAGCCACATTATATACTGATCCTTCAGAAGTGCATTAAAAAAGTAAAGTGACAGCGATTTTAATTACCACCTGTCATACCTGTGTCATACCTATCTCTGATTGTATGACACTAAAATCTCACAAATCGTCAAACCTTTTCAATTTTTTTACTGAAATTGTATATGATACAACTCTCATTCTCCTATTACTAAAGTTGTAGAGATGGAATTTATCCGTTGATTGCCGATGCCATAAAGGTTTAATATCGACAAGATGAAAATACATTTAAAGTTGAATGAACACCACAATAAACCCAAAAGTGCACGCCGTGTTGAAGCGCGGCGTAATGAGAGCCTTTCTCTTTTGCTGATTTTACATCCGTCCGACTAAGGAATCGGCAAAGAGGCTTATAATTGTGCACATCGCGAGGCAGCTGGATTCAAGAGAACCGGACTGCGATGATTTTCCCCGGTGAACAGCCGTCTCCAGCTAACCAAGAAAGCTTTCTCAGATAGCATGAACTCCGTTAGCGGCATCGTTGCCTCGCATGCCAAGCGAGTTGGAAACTTCGTGTATCCCTCTCCCATTGATGCCCCTCTTATACCTGGAGCCATTCTGGATTCGTAATCAACGGGGAAACCGTGCAAATGAAGTTAATTGAAGCATCAGTTTAAACATTCCAGTTGGTAATTTAGAGCTAAGCACAGTACACCGAGAAGAGATTTGCATATGCACCGATGCGACGAATTAGACTGAATTTACCAAAATATTTTGCATGAAATAACAAATTGCATGCATTTTTACGAGGATACTAGTGAGATAGTCTAAAAGACTATGAGAGAGCAGTCATAAGAATTATTAAGTTGGAAACTCGTAGACAACAGACTAAACAAAACCCAGCTAGATTACATCCCTAAGGGCGACGTGAAACAAGTATATTTTAAAGGGGCGAAACACTCATTTGCCTTAACGGATCAACATAGTTGAGTAGAAATAAACTTTTAAACAGCACTTCAAGGTTTAAAGATAAGTACGCTCAGAGCCCAATTATTGCTTACTGATATATTAAATGCTGGTAAAGTACTCAAAACCACCATATCCCTTCCTTTTTTCGTAATTAAATTATAGGTTGGGTAAATGCATAATAATATTATAGTTTATAAATTGACCGATTTGAATGCCAAGAAATTCCATATATATACTAAATATTGCTAATAAAAATGATCCAGAAGATCAAATGATGGTGCGTGCTGCGTTTAAAATACAACTTAACTTGGTAAGAGTATAATCGATGGTTTCAGGCGTTATTTTATGGAATCGGTTCATTCTAAAGCGGATAAAATAATACTTTGTAATTCCACAGATTTATTTTACAAACTCACGACCCGGGTTTCGACGTAAAACGTCATCTTCAGGTGCAGACATACAGTCGACCAACATATATATACCCTTAGACCGGGGGGAGGGGGGAGGAAAATTGGGGGGAAGGAAAGATAGGAAAAGGGGGGGGGCTGGGGAGGAGGATGGTGGGTGAGGGGGTTTGGTCAAGGCGCGCTTGTGGGTGGAGAGCCAGGTGGAATAGAATGAGTGGGTATTGGAGGGTCGTGGGAGAGGGGGGGGGAGGAGTCCCTACCGGATTATCCCTTTACTGGGAGTCCCCAGCAGGGGGGGAGGTTGTGGAATTTTTAGGTTCACTATGGATATCTCGGAGGGAAAGGTTTAGGAGAGGGGAATGGGAGGTGTACAATAGGTCATTAACAATAATTTTTTCCTTGGAGCGAACATATTTTAAAATCTCCAGTTGCTCTAAAGCGTCAAGTCTATACCCTTTCTTCTCAACATGTAATATTTCTAGCTGAAAGTCACTCTGGTGGTGGTTGTCCAGCAAATGTTTAGCAAAATGCGAAGATGGCTTTTGGTTACGCACACAGGCCTGGTGTTCCTTCACTTGCGTACAGAATTTCCTTCCTGTTTGACCCACGTACACTGCATCACACTCACAACGTAACATATACGCGCCGCTCTTTTCTCCTTCTAAAATTTTGTCCTTTGCGTGTGAGAGCAGGTTTTTAAGGCTTGATTTATTATAATAAGCGATTTTTAACTTATCTTTTGGTAGCAATTTGTAAATTTTTTCCAGGTTTCACCCAGATACAGGATTCTCCGCCACTTGGCAGAGGAATCTTGTAGTGGCTGGGATTTATAAATTCTGTCAATTGCCTGTTTTTTTTATTTTATCTAAATATAGTTTACAAATTAGTTTATCATCGTAGCCGTTATTACATGCTATTAATTTAATTATTGACAGTTCTTTCTTGAAATTGCATAGAGACAAAGGAATGCTTGTCAGTCGGTGGTTCATAGAATGGAAGGCGGACAGTTTCTGGGAAAAACAGTGCCTTGAGTTACAATGAATAACTTGGTCTGTGTATGAAGTTTTCTGGAAAATGGAGATTTCCAAGTGATTTTTAACTTTTGAAATATTTAAGTCAAGAAAATTGAGTGAATTGTTTTCCTCTAACTCACAGGTGAATTTAAGGTTCTTATTTAGAGATTTTAAATGAGCTAAGAAATTTTCAAGTTGCCTTTTTGAACCCTTCCACACACAAAAGACATCGTCTACATATCTACATCTGCATAATACCCAGCAAGCCGCCGCAAGGGCGTGTGGCGGGGGGTGTTAGGTCACCACCCAAAAAAGGAAAAAAGAAATACCGCATTCAAAACCAACACACACATGCAAACCCCAATCCACAGCAGTGCACACATTCATCGTAAAATCCCATAATTCGACGCGCATGCAAACACACATCTACCTCCCTTCACTCCACAAGCATGCAAGTACATACGCCTAACTACAACAAACAATTTTACCCCAGGATGCAGCAAGAAATTTACCACGAACGTGCAAGCTAGTTTCCAGCAAGTAGCCAGGCGAATTACCACCACCAAAAGAACGTTCCGCATAAAAATCTCTCCTACTCCAGACAAGGAATTTGGCCCAATGCTGCAGGTGGGAGGAGGGCACACCCACGGAGAGGCACAAGGGATGGAAGTGGAAATTTAGGGTAGCAAAAGAAGAGAAAACGGATCCCGGATGGACCCTGGAGCGATTTAGGGGTACCCGACACGATGAGAGGACAGGCCTCAGATCAACGAAGTTCGCTCCGATTTCCCGACAGACTCCAAACAATCTCTCGTTTATACCCTCTAATCGGCTCCAACGAGCCTTCCGCGGTCAGTACGTGGCACAATACTACAAATATTTAATATAAGAGGAACCTTCAACTCTGCCTCAACCCGTTTCACCTCCGAGTGCATCTCCTTAAAGGAGCGCAGGATCTCTTCAGATCCACGTTCTGAGGCGTCGTTTGTTCCCTCATGAGCCACAATGCGTAGCTTTGAGCAACCTGTATTACTGACGGCCGCCTTCATCGCCTGCGTCGCCTGGGGTACCCCGCCGCCTGGTATACACCAGGACGACAAGAATCCAACACCTCCCTCCTGTTGAACTCTGCGGTGCAGCGGATGCATTATACGCCGGACGTTAGAACTGCCTAATAGTTCTGCCTTTAGAACTAACCAGTTCTAGTTATAGAACTGCCTTTCCTTTTTCTTTTTTCCTTTTTTTGGGTGGTGGCCTAACACCCCCCGCCACACGCCCTTGCGGCGGCTTGCGGGGTATTATGTAGATGTAGATGAATATAACGGTTCCCTCCCTTCCCGAGCGCTGATGTCTTACTCTAGGCAGTGCCCTCGGAGTAGGGGTAGGAGCTGCAGGTGCGGTGGTGCTGTCATCCGACCGCACCTGTTACCTGTTGGAGACGGGGATGGTGTCTGCATCCGCGAACATCCTTATCTTACTTTTCACTTCGCGGTTCAGATCGTTAACAAAAATCAAGAATAGTTACGGTCCGATAACACTTTCCTGAGGAACCCCCGAGGTTACTCGTACACTGGTAGAACTAGCGCCGTCAAGGACTACCCTCTGTTCCCGGTCTGAAAGGAAGTCTTCAACCCAATTTATTGCCCCCTTGTGTATACCAGCGCCCTTTAATTTATGGATGAGTTTACCATGCGGAACCTTATCAAATGCCTTTTGAAAGTCTAAAAATATCGCATCCACTTGACTACCACTTTCACCCGATAAAAGTAAGTCATGTGTGAACAATCCTAATTGGGTCTCGCATGAGCGGGTTTTTCTGAATCCGTGTTGATTGTCACTTAAAAAGTTAATGTTATCAGGATATCTCATTATGGAACTGACAACAATGTGCTCTAAAATTTTTCAACATATAGAAGTGAGAGAAATGGGTCTGTAATTGCTGGGGTCCTCCCTGTCACCACTTTTAAAAATAGGCGTTATTTGCGCGGTTTTCCAATTCTTAGGGACTTTGCACTCGGTCAGTGATTTGTTAAATATAAATACGAGATACGGGGCGATGTTAGGAGCTAATTGTTTTAGCACCCTAGCTGGTATGTTTTCGGGACCCGGGGATTTGTCTGGTTTAATGTCTTTGAACAGTTTGGTAATTCCTTGCTCGTCCGCTGTTATTTTTGCCATGGGTTCAGTATATATTGTTTCTTGGAGATACGTGGTGGCTACATCGTTCGTGAAGACGCTCTGGAAGAATTCGTTTAGAATGTTGGCTTTACCCTTACTGTCAGTATGAATGATATTGTTGCAGTCCCTTAAGCAAGCCACGGTTTGTTGACCCCCATTTACTTCCCTAACATATGACCAGAAAACTTTGGGCTCAGTGTTCAAATACTCGCAGAGTACTTTACGTTTAAATTCCAGCAAAGCGCTACGTAATTGTGTTTTAGTTTCAATTTTAGAGGATCTATACTTGTCCAAAAGCTGTTTATTGTCCAAGGGTGATGAGTTCAGACCTGCTTTCTTTACCCTAGAGTGTAACATTCTCTGCTTTCGAAGGGCTTTTTTAACGCCTTTGATGTACCACCTGGGGTCGTGATTTGCTTTAACGTATTTTACAGGGATGAAATCTGTTATTCCTTTTTGCATAATTTGGACAAACTGTGTCCAAGTTCTTCCACGGTGGCAAGACTTAAGCGCGTTTTGAAATCGTGTAGTGAAGAGTTTAAATGGCTGGAAAAAGTTTCAAAATCTGCTTTGTGATAATTATAAATTTTTCTTTTTGGCTTAACATTCTTTTTTATTTCTACGTTGAAGTTGATAATAACTGATTTATGGTCACTCATACCCTCGTCGGTTGATCCACTATTCATGCGTTCCGGTGTGTTCGTAAGAAATAAGTCCAATATGTTCTTTCCACGGGTGGGAGTGCGTACTGCTTGATGGAGCGAGTTTCTTTGAACCAATTTTAGTAAGAAATTGCAAGATTCGCGATCACGGGTCCAAGATTTAACGCTATTGCTGTCCCAGTCGATACCAGGGAGGTTAAAGTCACCACCAATTATATTGATGCATTTATTATTTTTGCGCGTAAATTTTTTATTTATTTGTTCATTGAGGGTATTAAGTGTTTGAAAATCTGAGTCTGGGGGTCTATAGAAAGCATAAATTAATGTTGGGTTGATTGGATCGCAGTATGGTGCACAAAACACTTTCTATGTTATTATTTTCAAATGCAAGTTGTCTGCTTTCAAGATTACTTTTTACAGCCACGAAAACTCCTCCTCCGGGTCTTGTGCCTCTATCATGTCGGTAAACTTTAAAGTTTATTGGGAAAATTTCTTGGTCATTTACGTCATTACACAGCAGACTCTCTGTGCCTAATATTAAATCGGCCGAATGACATTGGATTATGTGCTCGAAATCCGCTTTTTTATTTTTGAGGCTTCTGAAATTTAATACAAGTATATTTAGATTGTTTTTCTCTCGAGTAACGCCCTTGTTTGTGTCTGACCGTAATTTACGACACGTTTGTGGAGAAGTGCATGTCAAATGTGTTTCTCCGTCAATGCCAGGGTTGTCGGTTACTTTTATATGTCGGATGTATGTTGTATTAAAACAAGTTTGTGTTTGTTCTTTTATTTTTGGGATCTGTGAGGCGTAACCTGATCTCAAGTGACAAAACGAAACTTTCGTGATCTGCTCAAAAACCGCCTTCCCCACATGTCCTGTGTTCCCTTTTATGTGTTTTCCTTTCCCCTTTCTTTATACCTATTTCTATGTTTGAATAAATATTTATATATATATATATATATGTGTGTGTGTGTGTGTGTTCGTCCTTTATGTGTGTTCCTTTCCCATTTTCTTTATCTCTATTTTAATGCGAATGAATATTTATTCGTCATATGGCGGTATTTCGTGTTTGAATGTGTGTGTATATATATATATATATATTTTCTAAAAAATAAAAATATTTCCTTATCCGGGATAAGGAAATATTTTTACTTTCGTGATCTGCTCAAAAACGGCCTTCCCCACATGTCCTGTGTTAGCCTTTTATGTGTTTTCCTATCCCTTTTCCTTATACCTATTTCTATTTGAATGAATATTTGTGCGCCGTATGGCGGGATTTTCAAGTTTGAATATGTGTTTGGCCAATGTGGCTCGTCTCTTCTTCTGGCTATGCGTGCCATGAAACGCACCGTTCCTATCCTTTATAATATCGCATGAATGCTTTTCTACTATCCTTTCCCCTTCTTGTGTCCCGTCTATTTCTCCTTTGGTGGGTGAAACAGCTCCATAACGCCATCTCTCGGGCAACATCTATCGGAGCACTTTGGCGCTTTATAAGATCGCAGATCTCAAGGTAAATCAGGTTTCCTTATTAGCTCAATAGGTAGAGCATCCGCCCGGAAAGTGGAAGGTTCGTGGTTCATATCCCGGATAAGTAAATATTTTTACTTTCGTGATCTGCTCAAAAACCGCCTTCCCCACATGTCCTGTGTTCGCCTTTTATGTGTTTTCCTATCCCCTTTCCTTATACCTATTTCTGTTTGAATGAGTATATACATATATATATATATAATAAAATTCACTAAATATTCATAGCAAACACAGAAACTAAAATATATTAAAGAGGGACTCACTAGTTATCGAATTTTCGGTAAATTTTTGTAATAAATATAAATAAATAAAAATTTTTAATATGTTTTAGTTTCTGTGTTTGCTATGACTATTTAGTGAATTTTATTGTGCACGTTCGTGGCCTTTTCAAGAAAGTGAATATATATGTATATATATATATATATATATATATATATTTTGTTATGAAATGTAACGTTCGTTTCAAGAAGATAATGCAAGGGCGGAGGGTTAGGAAATGGAATTTAGAAGCATTAAATTGATTAACGAGGAAGGAGTATCAGCAGGCTGTAGAGAAAATATTGGATGACGGTAAAGAACTGAGTACTATCTAAGAAAAATGGGAATGTATCAAGAAAGGGATATTGGAAGCCGCTAAAGACACTATAGGAACCGTTAACGGGAAAAGAATAAGGAAACCATGGGTAACGGATGAGATGATTGCAAAGATGGATGAGCGGAGAAGATGGAAAAATGTAAACACAGAGTTAGGCAAAATGAAGTACAAAGAGTTAAACAATAAATTGAGAAGGGCCACAAATAAAGCCAAAGAAGAATGGTGGAAAACGCAATGCGAGGATATGGAAAATTTACAGAAGAAGGGTGAAATTGGTGCTCTATACAGCAAGGTTAAGTTATTATCGGGAAGTAAGAAGGCAAGATCTGTGTTAACAGTGAAAGATAAGTGGGGTAAGATAATAGTTGAACCAGGAAAAATCCAAGAGAGATGGAAGGAATATATAGAAACACGGTATGGTAAAGAACTTAGGCCGAAAAGGTTATATATAGAAAAGGAGCATGACGTAGAAGAAAATAGCTTAGGTCCAGGCATACTCGACGATGAAATAGAAATGGGCATTAAAGTAGATGAAAGCAAATAAGGCTGTGGGGGTCGACAACATTCCTGTAGAAATGATGAAATGGTTAGGAAAAGGTGGGAAGAATGCCATATATGGACTGATTCGTAGTATATATGAGGAAGGAATCTGGCCTGAAGATTTTTTGAGATCGGTGTTAGTTCCTATTCCAAAGAAGGCAAAGGCTACATCATGTGAGGATTACAGAACAATAAGTTTGATATCACACGCAGCTAAAGTTATTCTCAGGATCATAAACAAAAGGATGGAGAGTAAGGCAAATGATTACTTAGGGGATGATCAGTCTCGGTTTAGGAAAGGAAGAGGTACGCGTGATGCCATTGCAGTAATGAGATCACTAATCGAGAGGAATATAGAATACAACCAGGATATTTTTGCCTGATTTGTATATTTCGAAAAAGCGTTTGATAGAGTGAATTGGGAAAAATTAATGCGTGTATTGCAGAAAATAGGAATGGATTGGAGGGACAGGAGACTGATCCGCAACCTGTACATATCTCAGACTGCTCAGGTGCGAGTGGGGGAACGGAGAGTGCGGATGGGCAATGTTAGGAAGAGGGGTAAGTCGGGGTTGTCCATTGTCACCGGTGATTTTCAATGTATATGTGGAGGAAATTATTAAAGAGGCGTGGGAAGAACTAGAGGTAGGAATGAAAGTCGGAGGGGAATTCGTAAATTCGGTTAGGTTTGCGGATGACCAAGCATTAGTTGCTCAGTCAGCCAAGGGGTTGCAAGCATTACTGAGTGAATTGGAGGTTCAGTGCGATAAATATGGGATGAGAATCAATATTAATAAAACAAAGGTTATGCGATTTTCCAGAAAGAAAAAGGCTAAGCTAAATATTATAATAGGCAGGGAAAAAATAGAGTAGGTAGAACCGTTTACATATCTCGGAAGTGTTTGCACCAATACGGTCAAAGTGGTAGGGACGTAAGGAGAAGAATTGCGCTAGGCAAGGAGGCTTTCTCAAGGGGGAGGGAGTTGATGACGGGGACGTTGAGTAGGGATGTTAAGACAAGACTCGTAAAAACTCTGATAAGGAGCGTAGCTGTGTACAGCGCGGAAACGTGGTCACTGAAGCAGGAGGATAGACGTGGATTGGAGGCTTTTGAAATGTGGTTGTGGAGAAGAATGGAGAAGGTGAAATGGACCGAAAGGAAAACAAATGAGGAAGTACTGCAGATGGTGAGTGAGGAGAGGGTTTGTTGGGGGATATCCTATAGAGGCAGGAAAAATGGATGAAAGGTGTATTGAGCGGCAGTGGGATGTTGAAGAAGGTAATAGAGGGGGGGAATGTTAGGCAAATGAGGAAAGGGAAGGAATAAGATAGGGATGTTGGACGGGATGAAGGGAGAAAAGAAGTAAACAGAGATAAAGAGAGACCTGATGTAGAGTAGGTTGCTGGATTGGGTTTCGTTTGGAGTTACAAAATGTTTAGTTGATAGTTGTGTCCATCCAAAAACATACCTTAACATAATAATATATATATATATATATATATATATATATATATAAAATTAGGAGGTAGGCTTTTGGGATGAACACAGCTATCAAATTAATATTTTTTAGCTTCAAAAAAAACCAAATCCAGCAACCTTATCTACATCAGGTCCCTCTTTATCTGTGTGTACTTCTTTCCTCCCTTCATCCCGTCCAACATCCCTATTCTATTCCTGCCCTTTCCTCGCTTGCCCAACATTTTCTCCTCTCTTACCTTCTTAAACATCCCACTGCCGCTCAATACACCTTTCATCCATTTTTCCTGCCTCCATAGGATTTCTCTCAAAAGACTATTCCTCTCACCCACCATCTCCAACACTTCCTCATTTGTTTTCCTTTCGGTCCATTTAACCTTCTCTATTCTTCTCCACACCCAAATTTTAAAAATCCTCCAGCCTACATCTATCCTCCTGCTTCAGCGACCACGTTTCCGCGCCGCACATAGCTACGCGCCATCGCCTCCTTGCCTAGCGCAATTCTTCTCCTCAAGTCCCTACTACTTTGACCGTATTGGTCCAAAACACTGCCGCGATATGTAAACTGTTCTACCTGCTCAATTTTTTCTCCTCGTTTTTTAATGTTTAGCTTAGCCTTTCTCTTTCTGGAAAATCGCATATCCTTTGTTTTATTAATACTGATTCTCATTCCATATCAATCGCTCTGAACCTCCAATTCACTCAGCAATGCCGGCAACCCCTGTTTGAGCAGACGCTGACTGATCAAATAATGCTTGGTCATCAGCAAACCTAGCCGATTTTACGAATTCCCCTCCGACTTTCATTCTTACCTCCAGTTCTTCCCATGCGTCTTTAATAATTTCCTCCACATATACGTTGAAGAGCACCGGTGACAATGGGCAACCCTGCCTTACACCCCTTCCTAACACTGCCCTTCCGGATTCTCCGTTCCTAACTCGTACCTGGCTAGTCTGAGAAATGTACAGGTTGGGATCAGTCTCCTGTTCCTCCAATTCATTCCTATTTTCTGCAATACACGCATTAATTTTTCCCAATTCACTCTATCAAACGCTTTTTTGAAATCTACAAAACAGGCAAAAACATCCTGGTTGTATTCTATATTCCTGTCGATTAGTGATCTCATTACTGCAATGGCATCACGCGTACCTCTTCCTTTCCTAAACCGAAACTGATCATCCCCTAAGTAAACATTTGCCTTACTTTCTATCTTTTTTTAATGATCCTGAGAATAACTTTAGTTGGGTGGGATATCAAACTTTTTGTTCTGTAATCCTCACATGATGTAGCCATCACCTTTTTCGGAGTAGGAACTAACATTGATCTCACAAAATCTTCCGGCCAGATTCATTCCTCATAGATACTACGAATCAGTCCATATAGAGTCTCCTTCCCAAATTTTTCTAAACATTTCAACAGTTACACAGGACTATTGTCTACCCCCACGGCCTTTTTTGCTTTCATCTCCTTTAATGCCCTTTCTATTTCATCGTCGGGTATGCATGGACCTAAGCTATCTTCTTTTACGTCATGTTCCTTTTCTATGTCTGACCTTGTTGGTCTAAGTTCTCTACCATACAGTTTTTCTATATATTCTTTTCATCTCTGTTGGATTTCTTCTGGTTCAACTATTACACAGGCCTACAAAAATTTTTTTTTGGTGCCGGGAATCTTTGTGATGATTTTAACTATATTTGTAAAGCTGAATCCAAATTCGAAATCCGTTTTTATTTAACAGCTCTACTTTTTTAGATATGGCACATCTTACGATTAGTTGTTTTAATATTTGATATATTCCGGAAAATAATTTTCTAAGTTAAATAAATCTATAAGTATACTAATTTATAACCACTCTGCGGTGTTCCTTTTATTTTCAATAAAAGTGTCAATAAGTTTTATGTATATTTCTATATTGTAGGCCAATGAGATAATTATTAATATAATATTCCCATATCAACATGTAGAAGATTTTTTTACGCAAGTAACAACATATCTATATCTTGAAAACTATAGCTGATAGGAAAAAACTAGTGTCATAATTGGATTCGGCACCCAAATTGTTCTTTAAATCAGCATTAAAAGCTCCGGCACAAAAACCACTGTTGGCCTGTGTTATTAATAAAATATCCCCATATCATCATGTAGAAGATTTTTTATGTAAGTAACAACATATCTATATCTTGAAAACTATAGCTGATAGGAAAAAACTAGTGTCATAATTGGATTCTGCATCCCAATTGTTCTTTAAATCGGCATTAAAAGCTCTGGCACCAAAACCACTGTTGGCCTGTGTTATGTTACCCCACTTATCATTAACTGTTAGCATATATCTTGCCTTCTTACTTTCAAATAATAACTTAACCTTGCTGTATAAAGCACCAATTTCACCCTACCTCTGTAAACTTTCTACATCCTCGCATTGCGTTTTCCACCATTCTTCTTTTGCTTTATTTGTAACCCGTCTTAATTTATGGTTTAACTATTTGTACTCAATTTGCCTACCTCTGTGTTTATATTTTCCATTTCCTTCTCTCATCAATTTTTATAATCATTTCATCCGTTATACACGGTTTCGTTGTCCTTCTCCCGTTAACGGTTCCTATAGTGTATTTTGCGGCTCTTGATATTCCTTGCTTGATAAATTCCCATTTTTCTCCAAAAGTGCTCAGCTCTTTACCGTCATCCATCGTTTTCTCTACAGTCTGCTGATACTCCTTCCTTGGTAATCCATTTAATGCTTAAGCATACCATTTCCTAATCCACCGTCCCTGCCATATCTTTTTCAAACGGACGGAATATTTCATAACAACTAAATCGTGGTCTGAGTCCGTATCCGCTCCTGAGAAACTGCGCGAATTTATCACACTACAGGGTTCGTCCGGAAAATAAGTTTATGATGCTCATTGTCTTTTTTGACAAAAGGGGAGTCGTCCACTACGAATTTGTACCTGAACGACTAACTGTAAATGCTGCATTTTACGTCCATGTGCTCGACAGGCTTCAAAAACGAGTACCCGCGTCCGGCCAGCGATCAACCGTATGACTGACAACCTGAGCGACAATGTGCCGTCTCACACCGCGCTTGTCGTGTCGGACTTCTTGGCCAAGCACGGCGTGGCAACGCTGCCGCACCCGCCCTACAGCCCGGACTTGGCACCACCGGACTTCTTTCTGTTCCCGCTAGATAAAGAGGAGTTTGAAAGGAACGCGGTACGGGACTTTGGACGCCGTCAAAGAGGCCGTGACGACGTGTCTTCGAGAGGTTCCCGATGATGCTTTCACGGGAGCGTTCCAGGAATGGGAACGCCGCTGGAACAAGTGTATCGACTCACAAGGGTCCTATTTTGAGGAATATTTGCTTAAGATATGTAAAAGTGTAATAAATTTTTGTTCCTGAGATCAGTACACTTATTTTCCGGACGAACCCTGTATTCGCAATCTCTGCATAACCATAATATTATCTAACTGATATCTTTCTGAGCCACCTGGCATTTTCCATGTATACCTACGCCTTTTGTGGTGTCTAAACCACGTGTTGGTGATGACTAACCCCTGTCTCCTGAGAATTCAATTGCTTTATCCCTTCGTTCATTCCTTGTGCCTAACCCATAGTCCCCCACCTCACCACCACCTCTTCCTTCGCCTACCGTCGCATTCCAATCTCCCATCACTATCAAATGTTTCCCTGCAAGAACACATGCGATTATATCCTCAAACTCATCGTACATCCTATCGACTTCTTCCTCCTTGTGGTTGCTCGGTGGCATGTATACCTGAACATTGACCAAGTTAGTCGGTTATGCTTTAATCTCTACGAGTAATATTCTATCAGTTGCTTGCTCTATATTGACTACGTTTCTTCATAACCCTTTATGTAATATTACGGCAACCCCTCGTTGACTCTCGTCCCCGCCGCTGTATATTATTCTATAATCAATTCAGCAATCCCCGCTATTCTCCCATCTCACCTCGCATGGACCTAAAACATCTATATTACCTCTTTCCATCTCTCGCTTTAGATTCTCTAATTTCCCTGTTCCAAACATTATCCTGACCTTCCATGTTCCTATTCTAACTACTTTCATCTTCTTCTGCGTTTTCCGTCCTGATGCTGTTATTTCTGCCCCGTAAGGGTTTCGTGGGATGACGACCGCGGAAGATTTGCCTCCACCGCTGCCGGGCACGTCACACAGTCGCTTGTGCCGAGTCCCGCTGTTGCCAGGACTCAATTTCCTTATTGTTTACATCGTTTTTATGGGAATAATAATTGAGGTGGTTTCCCGTTGCCTTCCTCAATAGTGTTTTTTAACGTGACACCGTCACTTAATGGCCGCTCCACTGGGGTCAGACGCCTTTGCAGCCGCCTCACTGAGGGACAGGCGCTGCGTGGATTACCTTTCGACTGGCTCCTAACCTTCGGCCTATGGGTGACATGGGTGACCCTACCAGGAGCAATTATAATTACTCCCGCCAGCACAGCTCTAGGGGTCATCGGAACGCACAAGCCCTTCCACCACGTCAAGGTTGTAGTCCATGGGAGGGGGTTATATGTATAACCATACACACAATATTCAACCCAAATGTCGGCTTGGTAGGTGATGGTGGAGTTCACCCAGTACTAATCCCGACGGCGTGTGCATATTTACACATTAGGGTCGGGGGCAAGTTCCTTTCCCTGTGCCGGTTATGGTTTCCCAGGAAGATCTGGTACCCGAAAAATCACAAAGCTTAGGCTGAGCTGCAGGTGCCCAGAGTGTCTTGCCCGGAAGTCGAACACATACGGTTTATATACATACATATTATATGTACATTGAAACACGAAGTTTCGCCATACGGCGAACAAATATTAATTCACATGGAAATAGATATAAGGAAAAGGGATGGGAACATATACTCTGGATGAACACAGGAGAGATGGGGAAGGCAGAATCAGACAGAATCACGAGCGTAAAAATATTTCCTTGACCAGGAATATAACACCGGATCTTCCACTTGCCAGAGGGATGTTCTAATAATTTGAGCTATCACGGAAATTCAATTTGCACTGAGATTTTGGTAGTCTTATATGCCCTACTTAGTGCCCCGTTTGTTTGGGCAAATAGATGGCTTCAGGGAGTTGTTTCACCCACCAAAGGATAAATACGCGACAAACAAGAGGAAGGATAATAGGTAAGCAATCATAGAGTATAATAAATGATAGCAACAGTGCGTTTCGTGGCATGCATAGCCAGAAGAAAAAGAAGTTGGCGAACAAATATATAAAAGGATAGGAGCAATAAGGGATGAACACAGGACAGGTGGGAAAAATGGAAGGAATCAAAATCAGGACTGCAAAAATATGTATATATTAATATAAAAAACCATAAACACAGTAATCAACCCGAAGGTTGGTTTAGTAGGTGATGGCAGAGACGGCATGTGAATATTTACACATCAGGGTAGGGGGGCCAGTTCCTTTACCTGTGCCGGTTATGGAACAGGTAAAGGAACTGGAAAAGGAAGACTGGAACAGGTAAAGAAAGACCTGGTAACCAAAAAATCACACGGCTTGGGTGGATCTGCAGGTGCCCAGAGTGCTCGGGAACTGAACCCGGGACCCTCTGGCTAACCCCTGGACCATCGCGACCCACGTATATAAAAATATCATTCCCAGGGATTACAACCTTGACGTGGTGGAAGGGATTGTGCGTTTCGATGACCCCTAGAGCTGTGCTGGCGGGAGTAATAATAATTGCTCCTGGTAGGGTCACCCATGCCAGATAGGTCGAAGGTTAGGGGCAAGACGAAAGGTAGTCCACGCAGCGTCTGTTCCTCAGTGAGGCGGCAGCGTAAATCATAAAACAAAGGTTAGGCGTTTTCCAGAAAGAGGAAGGCTAAGCTAAACATTAACATACAGTAGGAGGGGAAAAATGGAGCAGGTAGAACAGTTTAACTATCTCGGATGTATTTTGGACCAACATGGTCAAAGTATCAGGAACGTAAGGAAAAGAGTTGCGCTAGGCAAGGAGGCTTTCCCGGGGAGGAGAGACTTGATGACAAGGAGGTTGAGTAAGGATTTTAAGAAAAGAGTCATTGAAAATTTGACATGGAGCGTAGCTATGCACGGCACGGAGAGGTGAAATGGACCGAAAGAAAACAAATGAGGAAGTACTAGGCATGGTGGGCGAAGAGAGGAGTTTTTTGGGAGAATTCTTAAGGAGAGAGGAAAAATGGATAAAGGTCATATTGGTCGGCAGTGGGACGTTGAAGACTGTAATAGAGGGAGAACTTTAGGCAAACGAGGAAAGGGCAAGGACAGAATAGGAATGTTGGACGGGATGAATGGAGGAAGGAAGTACACAGAGATGAAGAGGGACCTGATATAGATTAGTTTGCTAGGTGGGGAGTCACAAAATGTTTATTTGATAGTTGTGTCCATCCAAAATTTTAGATTAGGTTGCTGGATTGTTTGCTATCATAAGATTTTTGGCAGTTGTGTCCATCCTACCTTAAACGGTAAATTGCCTAATTAATATACACGAGGTGTATTCAACATTTAACGGGAATTTTAATTTTTCGGACAATAATATTTACTTATACAATGATGTTGTCACCTTCAAAGTAGTCCCCATTTGGAGGTTATGCACTTGTGCCAGCGCTTCTTCCAAGCCCCGGAACACTTCTCAAACTCTCGATCTTTGAGATAGCTTTTAGTTCTTTCAGCGATGCGCTTTTAATGTCATCTACGGCTGTAAAACGACGGCCCTTCAAGGTTCTCTTAATTTTTGGAAATAGGAAAAAGTCACACGGGGCCATATCTGGCGAATATGGAGGCTGGGGCATCGCTACAGTATTGTTTTTGGCCAAAAATTCACGAAAAAGCAATGAAGTGTGACCTAGTGCATTATCGTGGTGCAAAAGCCATGAATTGTTTTTCCACTGATCCGGGCGTTTTTTCGGATTGCTTCACGCAAACGGCGTTGAACTTGTAGGTAGTACTTCTTCTTGACCGTTTGACCTGGCGGCAGGAATTCATGATGCACCATGCCATTAAAATCAAAGAACACAGTTCGACCGCACTTGCCGAGCCTTTTTCGGTCTTGCCGAACCAGAATGCCTCCACTGGGATGATTGAGCCTTGAGTTTCAACGTCATATCCATAAACCCATGTTTCAACACCTTTTATAATACATTTCAGTAATTCTGCATCGTCGTTTACTTCATTTAGTGACTCCTGAGCAACTTCCATTCGCCGCTGTTTTTGCTCAAAATTCAACAATTTTGGAACGAATTTTGCTGCAACGCGTTTCATACCCAAAAAAATGGAAATATTTCCATGATATGATCCAATCGATGTGCCAACATCATCAGCAACCTCTCAAATTTCTTTCACTTTTTCCACGTTTTCATCGATTGTTGATGTGCTTAGGGGTCCAGGGCGTTTGTCATCTTCAAGGTCTTTCCAGCCTTTTTGGAAACGCTTATACCACTCGTAAACTCTTGATTTACTCATATCAAGTTCACCATAGGCCTTTGTTAACATTTCACAAACTTTGTTAAAAGTTATTTCGTTTTCACGCAAATTCTGATACAAATTATTTGATCCATTTCTTTTAACAAACGAAAATCGGCGATCTCATAAAATACGTCTAACCGTAGTGGCTGTCACAGACAAAACCCACAATGAAAACAGCTGAAAGTTTTATCTTACTTTAGGGGCATGTATACCAACATATAAAAAAAAGTTTGTTAATCGGACTCCTCATTATGTTTCGGACACACCTTGTGTGTGTATATATATATATACATAAAATATATATCTACATATATATAATATATCTACATATATATAATATATATCTACATATATATATATATATATATATATATATATATATATATATATATATATAATATAGATAATTTATTCGAAGTAACACGGAAGTATTAAATAAAAAAATAGACAGCAACACACAATATGAGAACACTTAAAAGGAACACTCATGCCTTATTTGTTGATAATTTGACGGAATTTTGCTGTCTCCCCCGGAAGCATCCTAACTAATCTTCCGAGGAAGACGGAGCACAATTTCGTTGAAACTATCAAGAAAAAACGTTTTAGTGTTCCTTTTATGTGTTCTCATATTTTGTGTTGCTGTCTAAATTTTTATGTATATATACAATTATATACATGTATAATATATGTTTGTATATATATGTTAATGTTTGTATGTATGTAGACTATAAAATTAAATACCTATTTGTAATAAAAGCGAATTGAATATATGTATAGACTTAAAATGACTTATTTATGACAAATTAAATGAAAAATTTTTCTAAAATAATTTTGTAGGGCTGCTTTAAGCTCCTGAATGAGTGGGGTGATGAGTGTGTATCCTTTCTTAGGTAATCTACCGGTTAAGGTAGTTTTATGCATGGACACAACTACCAAATAAATATTTTTGGGTGATGTAAGGGCTATGAAATGCTGTACGATTTTGAAAGAAAAAATACTGAGTTTGGAGTATGAATATTATTTCTCATAATAATTTTGCTGCGACAAGCAGAATTATCCTTTCATCTAATGAGTAGTCCCTTTCAGTATTGGATTATAAATGAATTAGCTTTATGTTACCACTCAAAGTGTTGATTTTTTAAATATTCATTGAACTCTTCGGCATAAACGAAGAGAGTTTGCACCGCGTACTATATTAGTGACCTGACACCCCCCGCCACACGCCCTTGCGGCAGCTTGCGGGGTATTATTCAAATGTAGATGTAGATATGGCATAGAAAAGAAAGAAGAGCAGGCACTGAATAAAAGCATTAAGAGAATAGGTTTACAAATTACTTTAAACTTTCAAAACATACACGTAATTAAATCTTATAATGGAATTTTCTATCATTGATTAACTTTTTATTGTAATTTTTAATGCACATAAGTTATATTCACAAATTGAAGGAGTCAAAAACTATACGATGTTATGGGAATCGCCTGAATTTCATATTTTCAAATTAGTACTTAATTGGTTGGCACAGTACACAATTTGCCTTAAGTTCTGTGACGTTTTCTTGAACTTAAGTTATCGCCGACGTCAATATTAATAGCCAAGTGGCCCCTAACTCATCGCTCTTCGACTCCCTCGAAAGCCGGTGTGAGTAGGGATCCCCGAGCGATGGGCTTTTCTATTAGTGTACTGGCATTCTGCATTTTTCCCTCCATTCATCGGGCACGCGTCCAAGTGCCAGGGGATTGAAAAAGAAGCCGAGTACGAGAGTGGCCAACACCGATAAAACGAGGCGAATTTAAACATATTTTCGAACACGGAAAAAAAGCGAAGACCGAATCCGCACAAATCGATCCGCAAAGAGAAGGGGATCGCTTTAAATAAAAAGGTGTCACTGGAGAAGGAATCATCAACTTCGTGAAAAATAAAGAATATTACAACAGTTGGCATACGTTTTCAACACAGCTCGCTCCTACTCTGCTGACGCATTAATAAAACTTATTTTTTCACTTAAAAAAGAAAAAATGGAGTTGAGAGCAAATCTCATAAAAAGGAGGTCAGTAACGTTTTCTTCGATAGCAAAATAATTGTTCTACTTTGAAATAATAATAGCTTGGCAGAGAGAACTAACATTAAGATGAAGCTACGTTTCTTTTGTCAAGCTCACAACCATCCAACTAAAAATACGGCTCTCAAAATCCAACCTCCCCGCGACTCTTCAGGCACAGAGTGTATTTCGGCACCGCTAAATCTTCTCCGGGGGTAAAGCGGGACTTTTATGCCTTTCAATCTTTATCTCCAGTAGAAAAGGTTACTTAGTTTGGTGGTTTTTCGGTGAAAATCCGGCGGGGAGCTCTTTTCCCTTCGTTTCCTGTGTACTATAAGGCTCTTATAGCATCGCGGTGCCATTTCATCTATATTTTGATGTGATTGCACAAATGAGTCTGGGTACCTATGCATAAATCATGATAAAAGAAGAATCTCATGAAGTTTATGTACAGGAATTATTTGCTGCATATATTGGAGACCAAAACGTTTTTGTCGAAATTATTATTGTTTAACAAAGGAGGCACAACGTTTGAGTATGGTTAATAGATATCATTGCAGAGGAACACATTTCCAAGATGATTTTGTGTATTTGTCAATAATTTGCACATTTAGCGGGATTTAAAATTCAAGAACTAAGAAATTAAAAGCAAAAAATCATAAATAGTGTGAATTTCAGCAGCGTTTTTTCGTCGCGTTCGGTCATATTCATTTCTTTTATAGAACGATTTGACGAAGTCTAAATGAGTGTCGGATTTCCATGTGCATGGCCGAATATTCCAATTGATGGATTTTGAATTGTTCTTCTGCTCAGGGTAGGAAACACCTAAGTTGCTCCGCTGATGTATTTTTGTCAGTGACAGCGTTCTTACTCCTCCCATCATTCCTCTTCTAATCAATCTCCAACTAATCAAAAAAAATGTACTACTTTATTACTCCACCCAGTAATAAATGGCGAAAATGGCTTCAGTTCTCCAATCAATTTTTATGATTAGTATTGAGGCTTCCGTAACACTCGCTCTTTCTCACCGCATGAGTGCAACTTTTAACCAGTTTGTCACCGTATTGTTTCGAAGCGAAACAATCATCATTCAACGAAATGAACAAACACCAATATGTAACATAAATATTTACGCCAAAATATCCAATATTAGAAACTCTGAAAAGAATGGGTCATATCGACAAAAGACAAACCCTCTTCCTCGCATAATATCCATTTGCTGAATATTTCACTCCGAAGTGTCTCAATGTTCTCCGCTATTCGCGATTACCAAGCTTTAATTGCATAAATTTTGGTTGATCATTCCTTCGTACATGAAAATGAAGTAATTCCAATTTATGTTCAACGTTAAGTATCTCTAAAAATTATCGATTGGTTATTCATATATAGTATTTCAAGTTAGCTTATCTTTATCAAAAATTTTCCAAGATTTTCTAACAGTCCGTGCGCCGAGAACGTGCAAGTAGCGGACCGATCGCCCTTCGACACTCTGCTGTTTGGGAAGTCCACAAATACGGAGCCACGTGTGGAAATAACGCGAAAATGGCACACGGGAAGCCTCTGGCATAGAGGAATGTGAAATTAATTTATTTCGGGAGGATGGGAGGGGAGAAACTAGGCATTTTATGGGCGCTTATATATTCATACGTTAATAAATTTACCAAATTTAAAATGACGAACAGATATTCTACGGCGCCGGAGAGATGTACGAATTCATATTCCTAAGCCAAGAAAAATATTAACATAGCGGGGGTCGTTCCCCAGGACGGAGGCATTCAGTTCCCAATACTCGTATATATTTAGTGCGAAACATTGTGTGCACACAAGTATATGTATTATGGTGCACGTGGCAACAAACGGCCACTGCCACCCCGCTGCCTCTGCTTTTTGTTTATTTGTTGCTCCTGGAAGGGTTCCAGGAGAGAGGGGATGGGGCGCCTGGAACGAAGGAGCGCCGCCCTCTTTCGTGTGGTGACCGACCGGTTTAGCTCCATCGCGGCTGCAGTGGGGCGTAAAGGGCGGGGGGTGCGGTGAGGGAGGGGAGCGACCCCAGCGCCAAATGCGTCATCTTCGGCGGTTCCCCACCAGGTTGATTTAAACGCGGCCGATCGTAAATATCAATGCAAGGGTTCTCCAAAAGAAACAGTTGCAACTGTCTCCCTACCCCCCAAAAAACGACCGCCTTCGATCGTCGCGAAATATTGCCGCGGCCAAAGATATTGTGCTCGCACGGTAAGTCACCGGATGGGGAGAATAGAAAAAGGTTAGCGCTTGTTTGAAAAAAAATGCTCAAGTAGCCTCCAAACGAGGGATTTCGGTTGTACAAATGTGCGAGCACGTCATCCATGTGGTCGAAGAGGAAATCGTGGATCATTGAACGCTGCTGGCTTGACTCGTACGTATTTACGCTTCAACGTATGAAAACCTCCTCTCCTTCAATCCTCTTCAAATACAATTGGAGTGAATTTTTACTGAACAATCGTCAAAAAGAAGAAAGTGGTTTTTGTGATTTGAAATATTTTATCGACTTTTAGCGAAAATTGAAATGCAAAAATTCGAATTACTGCTGAAACATTGCATGGATCACTAAACTATATAAACTATTTAGATGATCATCTGCCTTGAGATTTGGAATAGCTGAAAATCTAAATTAAGAAATAAATAATAAATATTTTCATTTTACTACAGATATCAAAGTAATATGGTAATGCACCAAATTCTAACAAAATCAATATGCTTTCAGCAATCCAGTGACTTTCTCCAACGATGATGATAGTATCCCCCTGCTTCTGTCCAAATACGTCAAAGAGACCACATTTAAATGTTTCATCCAATGGAATGGTCACAATCAGATTAATAGTCTGGACAGAGTGTGGAGGGAATTTGTGGGGAGGGGAAGTTCGGTCAAAGGCCCCTGCCCTCACAGGAATCAAGGGAAGGCAACAACTCCTGATAACATAATTTTATTCCATTAAAATCAAGAAAATGTTACCGTTAATTTTAAGCATTTAATTTTGGTATTGAGATGGGATGTTTCGCTTACATTTGTTCCTCCAATATTTCTCATGTATATCCTTCATCCCTCACTTTAAACAGCGTCATGCCGGATGTACAATCGTGTCATTAGCATTAGTCAGATCTGCAAGAGGGCCTGGAGATTCCAGCTAAGCCTTTGGAGTACTTATAAGGCAGATCTCTGGCCAACTAAATTCGTCATACAGCGTCAAGTATCAATAACCCCATGAACTTAATTATATCACCTCATGCTTAGATTCTTCTTTGTAGTAAAACTTTGTCACCACTTCAGTTTGATTTCATGATCGGCAAAAATTCGAAATGTTTTTAGGGTCCACAAAAGAATGATTGATGGGAAAAAACTAATCAGCAGGAAAGATTTAATCCGTAAGGAAATTTGTCAGCTGCTTAGAGCAAAATCACTTTTGGATAAGTTAAATTTTGAGCGAGCACTGAATAGTTCAGTTTATCCTCTAAACGTTGATAGAACTCTGAGCCAGAACAGCATTCATCGCCCATCCGCCTCGTCTCTTGTGACTCCATCGTCAGGGGGCGCGTGGCCAGTGGCAAGGGATGCCTCGAATATTTACATAGGCGACAATAAACGAAATTTGAGAAAAGAGAAACGTGCAAGCCGGCCACTAATATTTCAATCGCACGGTCGGAAGAAGGTGGAAACTTTCGATTGACCATTACCTTGAATAACAAATGGATGTTTCTTAGAGAAATCGGATCCCGGTGATACATACGATGAGGCAAAATGAGAAGACCTATTTGAAAATTGAAGGGACCACTTCCGAAGGGAAAAAATATCAACCAGGAATGAAGAAGCGGAGGCAATTATTGGAAGCTCGATTTATATCCTTGTAAGTCAAAAACGTCCACGGTTTAGGATGGGATTTATCGATATCGGAGCGTTCCCGAATAATATCACTCAATATTGGAGCAGTTTCCACAATTTCAGGACACAGACGATATAAATATTTTATTATTCCGTCAACTATAGTCCTGAGTGCATATTTCCTGAGAAGTGATAATTTATTACAGTGCCACATTGTAGGACTAAATGTGCGTACATACCAAATAATTACTAAAATCATTTAGTTCGCATTTGAAAATGTTTTAATGGGGATATGATATTGGATTTGAAAAAAGAAAGACTTCCCTTTAGCAAGATCTCGAGTCTTAATATTGATAATGATAAAACGACTCAATTGGAGCGAGATTAAGGTTAGATAATGCCTTCTTCCACCAAAGCCATCGATATTTAGGTGCATAAACAGTTAATGCTAACAGTTTCAGGCTTAACTTTGTGGAATTCCTTCATGGTGAGGGGGTGAAAGAAAGAGAAAAGAAAACTTTGCACTTCCACACACTTTAAATACAACACGACCATGGTCATGCGCATCATCATCAGTTGAAGCCCGATGATGATGCGCAGCATCGAAATCATGGTCGTGTTGTATTAAAAGTGTGTGGAAGTGTAAAGTTTTCCTTTTTTTAACCCTGCATAGACAGTCATTACGAAAAAGAGTGTAGATATGTTTACAGTGATTATAGGGAAATAAGAAATTAAATATATTTAAAACATAATAATAGTGAAAATAAATGATACACTTGGGAAAAGTTGCATAGAGTTTGAAAATATATTTACATTTATGGGAAAAGAGCAAGGATTGTGAACTGACATCCTAAACGGCAAACCCCACTTCGGGGAAAAAACCCCAAAGGAGCATTGAATAGCAGTGAAAGTGACATATCATTGCAAAAATAAAGAAAAAATGATAAATTATATTTGAAATACATTTCAGAATAAGCACGTGGAATGAATGACAACTTGGTGGATGAAAATGCCGTCTCAATCATCGTACCCGTCTTGAGACATGCGCAGCCCTGCATATGCAAGCTATGCTTTAAGTTTTGCATACACACAAGGTCAGGACGAATGGGAATGAAAGACTCTCCACTGATGTCGCGATTATGGATCACCCCGGAGGACTCACGTAAATTGCAGTAAAATTAGACACTTTGAAAACTAAAATAAACCCTCATGGTGAGAACACGCATGAGAAGAATTTTGACCTGGTCCAGGTTGGAGGGGAGGTTGAAAGGAGGAGGGGGGCGGAGGTGGGCGGGCGGTCCCGTGCGTGCGTGGGCGTGAGCGGAAGTGATTTCTTGGACTTGCGGGGGAAGTGACTGAGCGGTGGCCCCGTAGTGCGTGGGTTGGGGGGGAGGAGGTCGGAGCCAGAGGGAGCGGGGACCGAGGTACGTCCGAGAGGGATGAGGGCCCCCTCGGGGAAAATTCAGATAGTGTCCCCTTGTATGAGCGAGATCAAATGCTTGGCTCACTGCTCTCAGTTCGTGGCCTCCAAACTATTTTTCATCGCGCAAACCTATGCCATTAGACATAAATGGCGCGCACTTCCAACATGGCTTAATCATAAGGAGTGCTGTCCCTGACCCCCTCTCCCTCCAACTCTTCAAGCATTCCGCGATCTTCCCTTGAGTCGCAAAACTTGAAATATTTCTTTACCTCGCGATATTTGCAAAAACTCAAATTTCTTTCTCGCCTTTTTTTGCTTTATTTTTGCGATGAACGTTAAACGTTTAATTTTCCCTCGGCCTTGTAATAGAAGAAATGAAACCCGTTAATAGGCGGGAAAATAAAAAAATACCGTTTGATATTAAACTGATAATTTCATGTAGAAATATAATTGTGTAAGAATTTAAGACATAAGCAAGTGTCGACCGAGTTGGATGAAATCACTTCTGATCTCTGATCCGTGTCATTCATAACAACTATATCATGTTTCGTGACATAATTTGATACTTTGGCCAAATATTTTCTTAAATTTATGACTTATAGAAAAAGGACGACATGAAGAGATATTTTTCATAACTATTCCACTTTTATTCTGGTTTATATTATCGCTCATATGACCTTAATGGAATTTCTGAGTGGTACATCATATTAAAAACTACAATGATACAAGATACATCTTGGTCTTATAACTCAGTGCTTAACTCTGTTAACTGCTCCATCGAGTTTTAATTTGAGAGAGAGAGAAGAAATTTTTAACGATTTTACGTACCATTACTGTAGGTTAAATATATTGTCAAAAATCGAGATATTCTATTCCCATTTCCGTTGAATCGTCACATGTACCTCGCTCGAGAGACTGATCGTTTGAAATAACGGAGGGAGTGAGCGGACTCTTCTCCGAAAGAGGAGAGGGAGACAGGCAGAAAAGTGGTTCCAGGGTTCGCGAAGCTGCTTTCACGTCGTATTAACGTTTTCAAGCTAAAAGTACGCAGGTTAAAAATTTGTCCACTGATAGAGAGCTGGCAAAATAATATTTAGTATAGCTCATTTGTAAGTCGCGGTGGTCCAGTGGATAGAGCGTTGGACTACTGACCGGGGGTTCCCGGATTCGATTCACGGGCAAGGCACTCTGGGCACCTGAAGCTCTACCCAAGGTGTGTGATTTTTCGGGTATCAGATCTTCCTGGGAAACCATAACCGGCACAGGTAAAGGAACTGGCCCCCCTACCCTGATGTGTGAATATTCACACGCCGTCGGGCTTAGCACTCGGAGAACTCTACCATGACCTACTAAATCCACCTTTGGGTTGATTACTGTGTTTTAATAGCTCATTTATCTCAATGACAGAGAATCAAATGAGGAAGAATGTGAATATAATTCTGATATCGATTAAATAACAAGTGTTTGCATTCTGAATGTCAGCATTTTTTTAACTATAACTTTAAAAATGTGATTTTGACGAGAAATAGTAAAAAAGACGTTTGATAATGTTGAACGAACAACATAAGATGGTAGCTGGCCGCCATTTTTATATTATCTGGGTTGAACGATTTCGAGTGACCGTTGAGAAATAGGCTGGTAATAAATTTGAGACAAATTAGGGATAAAAAATGATGAAAAAACACTCCGGAAACCATGCCAACGGCTAAATTTTATTTTAAGGAAATGGTGGGATGCCGAAGGAATTAATTAGAGATATATTAGCGTATTTATTGTCAGGCGATCGATGTATTTATAAAGATTTGTGAGCTAAATACTTATTCTTATTTCTTTAATATCACATTTTTGAATAGTGCTGGGGTCAAAAATCAGAGAACATCATATTATAAATACGTAACCAAATCCGTGGCATGTGTTATTCATTAGAATTCTTTTTGCGTACATGAACCCCTGTCGTCGTTACAGAATAAATTCACTCGCAATCCATATCCTCCAAACTCAAAAGTCAATCTATATTCTTGTAAATCGATTGGTGGACACCACGAAGGGAGACCAGTCAGTGATCACACATCTTAATGACACTATCTCGTGATTGGCTGTGGGTGAAATGGTGAACAGGGCAGCTCGTTCCAAAGTTTAAATGTGACAAGGAAACATAAACATGGTATCTAACATGTTGGAATGGATGAGGCCGTTATTTATTAAAAATATGAAAGAGTTCGTTCCAATAAATTTGAGAGTACATACCGCTGTCCACATATTCATATATTTAAGTTTCTAACTTTTGCACATGTAGAATAAAATATCCATAATATTTGATATTTGATTTGATAACGATTTAATTAATATGTATACATGTTGTATACCTTTACAATTTCTTTCGGGAGCTCAAGGCAGTTATTTCAACCTGGTTAACATTATATGGTCTCTCCATGTCTGGCAGTCCTTATTTGAACAGTTATATTTCACAATTATGAACACCGAATAACAATCTTAAAATGACAACTCATATGATTTACGAGCAGTCTCGGTCAGTCTAAATGATATGAACTAAGCCATTAATAGTAAAGAGAAAATTTTCAATGACAACGCAATACATATTTACTCTTTTCGTCCTGGAGCCAAAAAGCGGAAGTTTTTGACCAAAAAATCCCCATCCATCAAGGCCATCGTGAAATATGTACAATTTCTAAATATTTCAGTGAATTTGTGCTCAAGAGTTGATTAAGCCATACCAGTGCTTGATCGGAAATTCTAGACAAATAGAATGAAATAATATTATCTGTCAGATATTGGGGATTTGTCAATATAATAGAGGAAAAACACTGAAATTTATTCTTGTTCAACGAATTTTAATGATGTATATTCTATCGTTGTAGTTCATCAGGGAGTATTAGTAGGGAATGAACTTTTGGGTATGTTCCGCTGCAAACATAATTTCTTACCATAAATTCAACTACTCGTTTTCATTCATTTACGCGGAAGTTAAACTTTGACATAATCTATTTGCAACAAAAATATGTCCACTAAGTTTCGGTAATAATGGATTATTTAAAATTTATTCGGTTTGAGCGTTAAATTTTCATTTAATTTGATGAAAAACCCATAGTGATAAAAAAATTCTTTTACAAGTGAACAATGCATTTGTGAATCCTTGATAGCTCAGGGATTTTGAATTATATCGATTTTTTGGTCTAATGAGGAAATATCGTATTAATAAAAAATTATATTTTCATTTACTGCGGAGAATATTTTCTTCAGATAAATTCTAAGTGCATATCTGTAGGCTACATTTCATTGACATTTTGAATCGAAATCTTTTTCATATTTGGAATTTGCTGGATAAGAAAATGTAAGTGCTTCAATTCGGGAACAACGAATTCATAAGAGGATTTTATTTTCATAATTAAGAAATAACCAGTGGGAATATCTTACATTTAAATTAAATCTCTTACATTATACACTAAATTTTACTCTATAAAGTATAAAAATATGTCAACTCAGGAATAGTATACCTCGGGAAAACCGTCGCTACATATTGTTAAAACACCAATTGTTGACAGCATCAACCAATTATTTTATGTATGTTTTATTTATTTTAAAAATATTTTATTAAAGATTTACTTTTATTTTTTATAAATGAAGATTATTGTATTGCAGATTGTACATTTTGCGGGAATTCCGGTTAAATGGGAGTTTTTATCGTATTTATTAGCGCTAAGCAATGGTAATTAGTGCAACTCCACTTTATTGAGGATCATCTGAAATCAAAACTATGGAAATTATGAAACTAACCGAAGTCAAAACTATGAAAAACTAAACAAATTGTGGAAATACTCAATGTAGATGGAATGAAACAAATACCAAACTAACTGATGCACTTCTCTAAGTAACAGGCCAATGCACGCGATCTTGAAGATCACTCAAACCTATGTGTCTCATTGGTAATTCATACGTCATAGCATTACAAAAAAAATGAGCATGTGGGTTTTTTCCCGGAGTGTGATGCGAGCGAGGCCTTCGTTAATTCAGAGTCCGTTTCATTTCCCCTCGATGTGCATTAGGAAATGCTGCATTACTTTTTAAGACTGGGGGATCTTGCGAGTAGCCTTGAGGGACTCACCGCAGTTTGGGGTCCGAAGTGGCGGAGTGGGTGGAACCCCTCAGTATAGTGGTGAGGAGGGGTACCTACCTACCTTGAGGTTGTGGAAGAAGAAGAGGGCGGCAAGGACGGCGGGGGCGATCCAGAGGAACATGCGCAGCGTGGTGAAGGGCAGCCCGAAGAGGGAGGTGAGGACGGAGAGGATGGCGGCGGCTGCGTGTGCGAAGATCACGGGTAGGATGCACCGCTCGGCCAGCTCCCAGGGGAAGCCAGGGGGTGGGGGGGCCGGGCCCACCGGGCTCCCGGGCACCAAGGACGCTCTCCGCATCTCGCACCGACAACCAACACCACTCCTCCTTTACTGACTACGAGCACGAAGACAGAGGGAGAGAGAGAGAGTGAATTAAGAAAGAGGTAATTGTAAACGGTGAAAGGGGTAATTCGCAGGTGCAGACACGGTTTAGATCCACGTCACATCTCCAAGTCCTAACTTTTTGTTAGCTTGTCCACATATTCCCCCTACTAAGTGTTTCACCTGGGCGAGGTCGTGAGTGAGGGTAACGCCTAAGTATTCTACACATTCCATTTCGGGGTTCCCGAGGCAGTAGGTGTTCTTCAAGATGACATTGCTCCTTTTCCAAAATTTCATTATTACGCACTTTTTTAAGTTTAATTCTAATTGCCAAGTATTGCACCAGCGTTGTGTAACATTTTATCCAAGCACCATTATTTTCGTTATGGGCTTTATGTCTCACCGTCAGTTTGATCTCTGATCTCATAGCATTAATTGCCGTGGCATTTTAACATTTTCAAAATATCTGCTTGAAAGTTCCTTTATTTAGAAAACAAGCTCCGCACTTCTGTCCTCGAGTTTCCCACGATTTCCATCACACAGTGGAGATATGAGCCGTCATATTGACTAGAATTTAGAAACGTTCCTACTAAACTAGAAATGTTGGTAAATATATTTCTTATTCTTCAAGCGTAACATACACGAGCATAGCAATTTTTCAACTTCACTGCTCTACAACTCTCCAAGAAGAAACGTCTTGATGGAAGAAGTCCCACCGTGGGTAGATGACCCGTGACGGACAGACAATCCTCGTGCCTCAGACACCAGAGGGCGTGAGGGGAGAGGTAGTGGGACAATGTGAGCGCGTTCGTAAGAAGATATGGCATCCCAGGGAATGAAAAGTTCATGGTGGAGTCCAGCGGAGAGTAAAGTATAGAAAAGCATCTCCATCCGTCCATTTTGAATGGAAGGAAATATCAAGTATATTGAGAAGCCAAGTCTGAACATAATTGGAATACTTTCTTAACTTAATATCATGCATTTGTAATAAAAATTGTGAAAATTATGGAAATGGATAGATCCATCTCCTTGCATCTGTAATTATCATTATTACGTTCTACGTAAGTACGGCGAAAACTTCAGTTCTGCGAATGTTTCACCGTACCCATTATTTTGACTTAGGCAACGAAAACCTAGCTGGAAGTTAGAATAAATAGTAATTTGTAGGAAAACATGAATTTGCATCAAATAGTCAGACTTTCAATTAGTGAAACTGAATATTTTCCATTCCAGTGGAACAATTTTATAAATGCCCAATTTTTTATTTTGAAATTTGAAAAGACAATCTTAACTCATCATGATTACTTGGAGAAAAACAAACTGATATGCTTATCTTAGTTACCAGTGGCCTGGGGATAATGAGGATCGCGCTGAAATTTAAATGCTCACGATCATTGATTTGCTTTATTGCTTTTGAACGTCCACAAGTTTCAACGCTTTGCTGCTGACAAGTACAAAGGCTCTTCGAAGGAACTACACACGAATAGCGTAGTGGCACTTCCGTTAGAGTTGAATTTGTTCATCTGTTACAATTACCTCAAGATATAATATGTAGAATAATGAGTGGTGGTAGGTGGAGACATTTTAGTAGAAAAAACGACTGAACCCGTCGCATTAGTTCAAGAGGAATAGGAAATGCTACGTCACGACAACCCAGGGCAATGCTCCCATAACTATTTAACTTCTTCCTCGCAACAAAAGCACTCCACTACAAAAACATCGTCGGCTACAGTTAAAAAATATGTTCCTATAGCCAAGGTGAAAAATATTTTTCGAAAGAGATTAGTTTTTCGAATTTTCGATTAATGTTGAGACACTGAGAACACTCCCCTCCACGTTGTCCGTTTTTCAGTTTCATTGAATCGTCGGCTCACCGTGATAACGTGCTGAGAAGACCGCCTTTCCTTCGGCGCACCACGCCTTTCATTTGCCAGCAGTCTTCTGACCTTGCAATGCCGGGGATATAATTGAACGGATGAGTGCTTCCCGGCGCTTAAAATTAGCCCCAGGCGTTCTTAACTCGAGGATTTCCGATCGTGTTAATATCAGTTTTGTGGTTATTCACAAGAAATATGTTGCATATTTGCATTGCTGACTGGTTTGCTCGCAACATTGCATCTTAAAAATTTGAAGTCATGTCGTCGGTGGATGTGGAAACAAACTCGCATTTTTATCAGCTGATGCCCATCAATTCCTCCGGCAACAGCGGTGAATTCTTAGCAGCGCCCATGGCTCCGGAGGTTCCTTCGCAATGATGTCATTCAGGCAAGTCCAAGACACCGGAATGCGAAAGAAGATTCAAGTCAATGTAAGGATTAGAATTGACAATTTTAAATGGATTAGGTTGATTATTTTAAATTGTATGACACTTGGAGTCAATCGTGCTTTTACAAACAGAATCTGCGGAAACGCTGGAACTTGGAAGCTGCAATAATTCTTTTAAAAACTATGCACTCATCGCTCTGGAGATCGCTTGAAGACAGACTCCGATTTTTCCATAAATTCATTCTCGGTCATGCTCAGGGCGGCATTATCCTCATTGTTTGCCCATTATGTCCTTCGCAAAACCCGATCTGATCCACAATTATGACTGCGGAGATTCTTCAACATTTACTCAACACCCCACAAGCCGCCGCAAGGGCGTGTGTCGGGGGGTATTAGGGCACAACCCGTAATTTATAAGAAAATAACTGCATGCAGAAGCCACAAATTTGTAGCCCACAAACCGAGCATGGTAATCATTGATGCAATAGCCCTTTCGCCCCAACCCTTTCACACACATGCAAACCCACAAACTACCGACAAACATACACGTGCACAATCTTTGAATTTTTAATTTTGTTCCGACGTGTAACTTAAATGTTTTTAATATTTCTAAATGGATTTCGGATTCTTAATATTATGATTTCTGATTGTTCTGGGGAAGAATGAGTATTTGAGTCTATCTGTATTGGAATCTATCTCCCTTATTTTATCTTTGTGGTCTGATCTACCTAAGTAGTGTGGGGTCATTATCATTCCTTTAGTGTCATCGTTAAACTCGCTGGTTCTGAATCTCTCTAAAAGTCTAAATCTTGCTTGCTCTCCTCGTATTTCAAGTGTCTCCCAGCCTAAATCCCCTGAGAGACATGTCATATTTGTGTTCTTATCATAAATATTTTTCACGAATCTGGCGGATTTTCTCTGGACTTTATTTAATTCTTTTTTCCACATTTTCTCCCAAGGATCCCAAATACTTGCGGCATATTCCAAATGTGGTCTAACTAGAGCAAAATAACACCTCTCTTTAACTTTCTCATTACATTTCCCCACCACCCGTCTACTCACCTTGGTCCGAACGGGGCTTGGAATTAATGTCAGTGTGTTTCAAAAATCTACGGCTGTTGAAAAGGGTTTCAATGAGGTGTAACCTCGCTAACGGATTGATTTATCGGCGATGTCGAAAAAGGCTGCCCTCACTCCCACATGCAGCGCCCCGCCATGAGACGTCGAGAGGACACACCCGCACGCCCACACTCAATTGCTCTCGCGCAATACTAGCGTTTTATTCGGATAAAATAAGAGAATTAAAAAGCAAAAGCTTGAACAAGGACTGCTTATCACAAATGTTTGGCTTGCTTGAAGTTGTTATGCTCCGTTGGACATTCGTACGAGTGGATACGTCTGTTTTGCATAGACACAGACCCCTTCAAAGTTTAGGGGAGTCCAACACGATCATTTAACTGTTTTTAAGGCTAAAAAAAGAGGGAATCGTGTCACTCGGAGAAGCAGGTGCGCGCACACACAAAAGGGAGCCTCTAAGGACTCGCATATCCTGACCCGTTAGCGCAAACCGTCCAATTGGCGACGACTTCATTCTGCCTCCGTAAACTCCTTCGCCCCTTCCCGCCCGCCGTCTCCCGCTGAAAACCGAAGCCTCGCTGGATGCGAAACGATAGCGCTCTTGGTCGTCCTCCCACCCCCCTTGATCCACTGGGTCCTCGTGCCCTTCCCTTCATTTCGGCCACCGGCATCGCGTCCTCTGCCACGGCGCTCGCTTCGGAAACCGTACAGCGTGCAGAAGTGGGCGTCGGACACATTACCCAAGCATTATACACCGACGTACTTCCAAAAATATACATTTCATGAATTTCTGTAGGATTCCACAAACATCAAAGTATGTCGATCGGAGAATTGGGCAGAATAGTAAGAGAGTGGTTGCCAGATGCCGTGGCACTTAACTTCGTTTTGCTTTAAGACGAGGTGTGAGACTAGCCGAGGGCGTTGACGGATCTGCTCTGTCGGCGACGGAAGGCTGAGGGTCTTGATCGGGACATCTCGGACATGGACATCCCATAATGAGCTGGCTAAATGCTTTAGTAATGAACAAATTATTACACTTTTCCACTAGATATTGATTTAAATGACGACCGATTTTGATGTATGGCATCATTTTCAGGTCGACCCGAAGACGGTGCTGTACATCGAAACCGGTCTGTTTAATAAATCTATATCTACTGGAATATTATAATCCCTTGTTCATTATCATGTTCGAATTTCAGCCCATTACGCTTGAAACTACAGCAATTTGTAAAATCTTCAGGCTTACCCTACCACATCATTCTAAGGGTCTTAAGAAACGGAATATCTACCCCTATTGAGGCCCCGGCCGGCCTCGGGAGCGACGACTCCCTCGCTCACCTGTTTAGATCGCGGAGCCGCGCTCGCTCTCCGCAGGGACGAGAGATCCGTCGCCGTTCGGTCGCTTCCCGCTCCCAAAGCCGACTCTCCGCGATCTCTGGGCACCCCCGGATGGTCCACTCCACCTTCGCTCACTCTCTCTCTCCCTCCACCACTCGACTCACGCTCGTGCTCCCCTCTCGATCCCCCCCCCACATCGTCACACGAGCGCCACTTCAGCCCAAGATCACCGCGCCTCCTGCACCTATTCCCGACCGACGGTTGCCTAAAAAAACTCCCCCAGTGTCGACTCACGCACGCTCTCTTCATTTCACTTTCTGACGATGTCTTTTCTCCAGCGCCGCTCTGCTACTCGCAAGCGCCCCCTTACGGAGCCACCCTCGCAGCAGCCGCCACCACCGCCTCCCCCTGAACCACGAGGATTCCACAACCGTGGAATCCTCAAGAGGAAGACATTTCATCAGGAGGGATGAGACTGCTCGTCCGTCTGAAGCCAGTCACCTTTCATTGTGATTCCATCGCCAGTACTCCCTCCAATCGCATCTTTGGAGCAAGTTTCTTGGTGCAGGGCCATCCGTGATGCTCCCCGAGTCTTTCCGCAAGCTTCTGAATCACAAAGAACAGCGAGTGCGAAAGGTTGGATGATGTTCCATCGATGCTTTATGTTCGTGGCGATCGCTTCGAATGCATTCAACAGCTCATATGTAAATAATAAAAAGGCAATATGAAGGAGTTTAACGTCAATACTCCTCTGTCTTCCTCGTGTGTCCAAAAAATTCTCTATACTACTGGTCATATTGTCGGTGCACGCCTGGTGTGGCTACACCCCCTGCCACAGACCTTCCCGGTGGCTTTCGGGCTTTCATGTGGATGTTAACGATGATTTAGAAGAAATCTATCTCGTGAAAAACTTATATTTGAAGGAAGAAGGGTCATGATGAGGTTGGCACGAATAAATGAAGACTATAGCAACAATGTTGCTCGTAAAAAGCTTACTCTTCATCTTGAAGATAATTGATAATTGAAATATACAAGCCTATTGCTAATAATTCACAGAGTTCCGGTGCTGAAATGTGGTTACTACACTCAATAGCAAAAAGCAGGACTTTGATCATTTAATGGAAACTGCCAGTAACTACCCTTGGCACGTCCCAGGAATATTCCAGACTACCGGAAAAATTCAGAAATTCATGAATGCCAAGTTGGAGCGCAAGCATCGGAATAGTGAGTGGTATAGCACACGTTCATTCTAGCCAATCATTCACCTTCACGGGAAATTAGACTTATTTGAGTTTTTTCATTGGGACTTGAAGTGTTGGAAAATGAGCTGGCTTAAATATATTGAAGATATATAATGCCCATAGAAATTATGAACCTGAGTTCAATTGCCAGAGCATTTTTAAATGCATAAATCCAATGACAAATTGTAAATATTTTCGCGAAATATGTCCGTTATTATCACGCATTTTTGCAAAATTTCCTCTAAATGGCACGAGGAAAACGATAATTTTGATTCGAGTTTGACCTATCGCGCCGTCTCGTTGCACGAGGAATCTCCAGTCAGGGTCCATCCCATGCCGCTACAAAGAAATAACTTTATGCATTTGACGGTTTCTTACTCAAATACTTGGAAGTTTATGCCCATGAAATAAGAAACGGGGTCGGCTCGTCCACTGAATTTCATTGAAGCACGAATATTTCCAACGCTGAAGCCTCATCATCGGGGACCGCCACCCAACTCTAGTACCTGACAATGACGCCAGAGCGTTGGATCTAGTCGTGATTCAATAAAATTCAGTGGACGAACATACCTTAGGTCTTCATACAAAAGTCTTTATATCTGTCCTAACAAATAGCCAAATAATGGAAAACTGATGGCATTGAAAAGGATGATGTTTGACTTCGGATCCCAATTCTAATGTTGCCGCATTAGTCTCTTCGAGATATTGGTTATTTTTGGGAGTGACGAATGGAGACGAAAATAAGAAAAATGCGCACACGATATAGCCATACACATAGGTTGAGGGTTGACCTCTTTCTGTATGTCGATTTCGGGCTCAGGCTCACGAGTTCCACCGCCACTGCTGTTATTGACAGGAATCATTTATCGTGGAGCGCACCAAGCTAACAGTCTGAAACCCTCCCTCCGCGGAAAGTAGGTTCAACGAATCCCTGTGCCGCCTCTCTCCATCCACCTCTGCCCTCACTCGCAGACAGCCCACCCCACGCACGGCTGCAACATTATCTCCCAACCGCCCCCCACCAGCGACCCGCCTCTATTTCCAGAGCGCGTGCATGCGATGGACGATCCCTTGGACGGCGTCCAGGCGAAATGGGTCCCCCCACTTCCCTGCCTTCCCCTCCCCACACCCCTCTTTCCCCCGACCCCTCCTCTTCCCTCCCTCCGCCGCCGCCGGGAGCAATCGAGAGAGGCATCTGGTGAGGGGCGGCGGTGACTAAGTGGTCAACTGGTGTGTATGTGTGATGGGAATCCTCTTCCCCCCCTCCTTCACCCATTCACCCACGCCCACTTTATCAAACCCTGTGATTCCGTGGGAGGGCACTCCGTCTTTTCCTCGTCGAGGGCATTTCATTCTCTTTTTCACGCGATCACAGAGATTGTAATATTTTTCGGTGAATTAGGAAATGTATCAACTTCATTGCCTTTCCAGTGAATGCATTGAATGGCTTCGTGCGTCATTTAAGACAGTATTGAGAACGATTTCGGGGAGTGTCGAATTAGACTTAAAATGCGTCATGAGTGACTTATTTTGTCTGACGCACGAGGGACCACGCGCCCAATTAAGTGTGCTGTGAAAATGCATTTACATTAAAAAATATTTTTTATATGTTATATCTTTAGTGAATTGTGCAATAATGATAAAGCACTCATGGCAATATAAGGTTAAAAGGTGTCTATTGCACGTGCTCGACTGAATTTCGTTCCTTACATGGCAATGCAATGCAATGAGAAGGACAAGAAAGTCTCAGGAAAAACAAATAATGCAAGGGATAATATAAAAATACCTTTATGATTCGTATCACTCCGTTTGTAATTCACGTGTGCTGTTTTTTATCAATATCAATAACTAATACAAATTTTCTCGGCAATGTTAATAAAATGTCCATTGAATACAATGATGTTACTATTTCTGGACGAATTTTCCATAATATGAATGCCAGAGTTCATATAAATTAACTGATAACGCAATACACTCACGATGATATATGTAAATGGAAAACTTAATTTTCCTCTGTAAATTTAGCTTGGAAACTGGATGACGATTTACCAAACCATTTCTGAAAATACTAGTCAACCATTTTCACTAAAGAAGAGCACATATTTCTCCCTACCGTGGGGATCGTGTACCTCGAAGAAGGTAAAACTGGTTGTTGGTGTAACCAAGGACAGCATATAGAATGTTTCATTCAGTTGAACCCACGGGAAATATGATTGAACTTAGCCAAATGTAAGTTATATCATGGGAAAGGTACAATACTCATATGTGTCCAGTACATTGAAAATGCCAACCTAATTCGGTAAATATAGCTCTAAATTGAGCTTTCCTACAAGGTCTGTCCCAAAAAGCAAGTAGAATGATATTTCCAGCCGAAGCGGATGACTCTAATGGGACGATTTGTGCTGGAAAAAAGGTGGGAGGTCTTCGAAAAGCAAAGTAACCCGCGTCAGTTTTGCGCGGGCCGTTACGGTGTGCGAATCGTTGCTAGACTGGACCCCTATTCGAAGTCGCGTCAATAAATCACAATTCCACGTTCCATGAAGCAACGCAAAGTGATAATGGCAATGGCTAAACAATGCCCCTGGGAATGGTTATCTGCTGGCACAAAATGTTGCACGAGGATGGAGAGGAGATTGACGACGAGGAACGCTTTGGACGTCCATTTACAGTGCGACGGAAATTTGCTCTAAGGTAGAGACAGGCTCAATTCCGATCGACGTCCGAGTGTCAGAATATTAGCAGAAGAATGTTCAAACCACTGTCCATCGCATTCTAACAGAAGATAGCCATGAGAAATATACGTGTTAAGATGAGCCCCTAGGTACTGTCAGAAGAACAGAAGGCTGCTAGTGTGACAATTTCTTGGTTCTCGTCCTAGTTACCTAACAGATTTGATGTGCTGCCACCGTACTTCTTTTTGTCCCAAGAACAAAAAGGAGCTTGAAAGACAAATCATTTTGGAACGCTGGATAACATCACAGAGGTTGTGGCAAAGTTCCAGAACGATGTTCCCATCGACGTCTTCCAGAAAGCGTACCGTGACTGGCAGAGGCGCTGACATCGACGTGTCGATGGTCTTGGGTGTTATTTTGAAGAACTTTAGTAATGCACGCAAATTGAAACCTTTGCAATCATTACTTTACGATACGATGAAACGAAAGACTTGACTAACCCCCAACTCTCAGAACCAAACATTATTTTTGGATTCAATACATAGAAAGTATCATCCCAATTCACATATTTTTTATAGAAAACAAAATCCTCATCAAAATATATCACGAAATCATTCGTGAGACGTATCACGGGAGCAGCGTATACAGTTAGAGTGCGAGGCTTTCGTCTGCGATATCGACGAAAAAGCCGCCTAATCCGACGAGTCCGAAAGGTCTTGACGTGTGAGGTTACTCCCAGGGTCGGATAGGGTTACCAAGAGCTTCTTACCACTTGACTTTCTCCCTAAAACAGAAAGCTGGACTTAGTCTCTGAGCAGGAAACAAGAATGAATTTCCCGTACACGCGTAGGTTATTCTAGTGCGCATACGAACTTGTCTCCAGCCTGTCATATCATAACCGGATGCCCTCATCGTCGCAAATCCGAGCAAACCGGAAACCCCTCATCCGTCCACTCCAAGACGGACACATAACGGCGCCGGAATCCACGATTCCATGACAATGTAAAACGGTCTCTGTTATAATCCCATATACTTCCACGTCTTAAATCAAAATAAATGCAATAGGGTATCCTCTCCAGCCTTAAGTCAATTAATATAAACACTGTCACAAACTTCAACATATCAAAATGAAATTTGCGATGCATGAAGATTGCAGCAAATACAATATCTACCGGAAGAAAATTGCAGCATGTAAACACAGCCACTTCTCGTAAGATCCGAGCTGTAAATCTACGACATTACAGCGAGTTATTAATGAACGACGGCCACTGACGAACATTAACCGTCGAGATCCTCGAAAGAGCGTTGAGACATAATTGCGGATTTGCTGCGATGGATCCAACCATTCGCTGCCCGTCAAATAATCTAACCCTTGATATTTGTTGAATAATATCATCCGGAAACGACAGGAAGGTAACCAGACGAACATTACCTCTTCTGCTTCGCCGTGCGGTGTTTGTTTGATCCACAGCTTGACCTGATGACATGCTAATAAGCGGCAATGGGCCCCGGAATTTCGATCAGTTAGGAATGATACAACGGAATCTGAAAGTTAAAATGCATCGTTTATTTCTCTTCCCGATAACACATAGGCAACATACATTCGGCATCTAATTTTTAATGCTACAACATGAACACTTTGGGCGTTCATTAAATCTGCAGTAGGTAGTTCACATGGTGGTAGTGATACACCGGAATTGCCCTCCCTATTTGATCCCATGGCCACAAGTAAGTAATCTAAACCTTGGAAACCCTGGGCCCCAACTGTGAACTTTTTATAGTTTTCTTGCAACCCGGATACATATTTACTTTAAATGACACCTTTTTTCTTATAGAAGAGTGCAATGCCTCATCACTAACACGAGTAAATTTATCGACTACATCACCATCTTTCATATCCTTTGCTGTAAATGTCTTCCTATGCAAAGCAAAACTAGGCTGTGCGCTTTGAGCTGCAATGAATTGTTTCCCCGATTTATTCGACTTATTTTTTGGGACAAACCTTGAATATTACCCGGTAGGCAACAATTGAAACTGACCCAAGGTGATATCATTCATGATTGGATGATCGACACGCCATCGAAAATAGATGAAAATTATTGAAAACATGTAAAACGTTATTTTATTTCTAAAACATGGAAATCAACCTTTTCCCCTCTGATAAGCCGTTAGTAAGGGACATGGAATAAAAAGACAAGGATAAAGAAGAAACTACATTTGAGGTATTTCATGGTAACACTGATATTTCACGAAGACACTTTATACAAGATCTGTTCCAAATTAGTATGACTAATTTTTTCTCGGATAGATGGACGGATGGGCGGCGGTTTCTTTGGCTGAATCCGAGGGAGGGGAGTCTCGGGAAAGACTTGAAACCGGTAACCGTTGGTTTCCAGCTACTGCGCAGTGCAGATAGCTCGTTTACAAAACCTCTGTAACGTGATCTCGTAACGCTTCGTCATGAATCGGTGACTGAAAAAGCGATACGCCATCAAATTTTTTGTGAAACTGGGAAAAACCGAGAAAGAGACTCATGAAATGCTCAAGGTATCTTATGGTGATAACGCCATGAGTAGATCGGGGGTTTTTGAGTGGCACAAGTTGATTCGGGAGGGCAGAGAAGATGCTGAAGACGTCGAACCTTCAAGATGCATTTTGACCTCGCAAAGTGAGGATAATCTTGCAAGATCGAAGGAATTGTTGGACAGGGATCGCAGATTAAGTGTTCACATGGTTTATGATGAACTTAGCATTCCTTAAAGTGACGGGCATCGACTTAAGGCCGAAAACAATAGTATGAGAAAGGTGTGTGCAAAGTTGGTGCCGCGAGTGCTCTCGGACGAGCAAAAGTAAACTCGAACGCGGATCTGCCAAAAGCTCTCGACCATGCCTCAGCCACTGTAAAACCTTGACGTTGCCCCACCAAACTTCTTACTCTTACCCCGCCTCAAATCAGTGCGGAAAGGACGTCACCATGGCTGGTGGAAGCGTTACTACAGGCCGTGACGATGAAACTTAGTCAATTTCCGGGCGCCGCCTTCCAGAAAGCGTACCGGGCGTGGAAAACCCACTGGCAGCGGTGTGTGGACGCACGAGGGTGCTACTTCAATGATTACATTTGAGTGAACGTATCAACCCTGGAAGTACACTTTTCAATTGTCTTAGTCCTACTGCATTTTGGACAGATCCGGAACACTCCGAACAACCGTTAAATAATCGCAGCTGTCAATATTTAGGTGTGTTTTACAACACAAATCCCTCAAAAAAATCGTTGGTAAATTTTTAACTTAATTAGAAAAAGCTGACGTCATTTACATTTACTACTTACAATTATTTTGGGAATGATAATTTCACAAACGTAGAATGAAAGCTTGCTAATAGAAAACAGGAACCTCTTGCTGAATATATATTTGGTACCCTTCCTGTTTCATCGTGCATTTTTCTTGCACCTTTCTAGGTTTCCTGGTAACCCCACGGGTAACACTTGGGTTGAAAAGAAGATGACACCGACGGGCTATCAATTTAATTTGAGCTATGTCATTTATTGGAACTACAGATTATCCGGAGTTGACATGGCGGTCTAAAAATAGGATGGGAACCACTAGTTGGCCGTATGCTTAAAAACAGGTCAAATTTACTGCGTAAATTGTCGCGCAGCTTACTTATCTGAAAATGTTAAGGACATATTACAGACCTCCACTTACTATGGTAGATCAGATTTGCACCTTAAGTCAGGGGCATTTGTTGTTGAATGGATGGATTGAAATTGTCGCTTTTTTCTCGAACCATTAGAAATCGAAATAGGTATGATAGCAATCGTGTGGGAGACAACTTCAATTGGTAGTGTATATGTTTTCGATATTTTTGCATGTTTCTTCCTGCATGTTTTTCTTTTTATTTAATAGACCCATGTTTTTAACAGTTTTACGGCATGCCTTGTTATTAAATATTGTTGTATAAGAAATTTCTTTCGAGCGATTAAGGTTTATCAAATGAGAAACTAGCAATTCTGTAGCGGTAACATGATTTGGTTTCCATGTGGTTTTATTCTAGTTTACAGGTGGTGACCTAACATCCCTCTCCACGTGCCCTTGCGGCAGCTTGCAGGGTAGAGTGTAGATGCAGAAGACTGAAACTTACCCCCTAGTTGAGGCATGGATTTGACAAGATGTAGGACTTGTTGTTAGTGCAGTTTATGATCTACCCTCATTTATAGTACTACACTGCGTATCAAACCCCTAATCAAATGGTTTGATAGCCATGCTTCTGACATTTTGGCATTTCATTGCCTGTATTCATTCTCAGTTAAAATTCAATTCACTGATAAGGTACATTGAAGTTGAGAGTAGAGTTTGAGAAATCTGAGTTTGATATCAGGCAAACTAAGAATATGCCTATTAAAACGCATTTAATAAAAGAAAAATAGGGCTTTGAAATCTTATATTTTATTAACATATGTTGCATTTATGAAATCACTTAATTGATGAATGTGTCCCCCCTACACGTTGTATTCATAAACATTACCTCCCAAGAGATCGAACAAATGTGTATTTTTAATCTTTTATGGTCAGCCAATCACTTAGCAACCAAATTTAGCCTGCGACTCTAATGATGACCAAATGGTATTTACTTCATAAACCTCTTGCCAGACTTTGACTCACAACCGCTCATACCAAGCGTCAGAGTCGCACGACCGTCGAGTTTGAGCAGAAACGATACTGATAAGAACAGAGCGGAACTACCAGTGCTGGCATTGACGGCGAAACCCAAAAATATCTCTTGAATTTTTCCTGAGGCAAACGCATATACATACGGACGCCCACTTAATAGTCGGGCTTAGTTGGTCACATCTGTCACTTTCCATCATTAAAATAATATTAATATACCCTAGACTTTCTCAGTTATGATTTCGGAGAGCAGAAAAACCGAGGCTGCTTCCACGGTATCATTTCAAATTCCATAACATTACATGTAAAGCCGAATGTTTTACTTAAAATCTTTGGAAAATAAATAGCTCAAGAATATTTCACTGAACCTCAATCATAGAAAAAGGTTTTGGATTCAACTCAATGTGCTCCTATCGTCCAGAAAAGACGTGATAGTGATGCGCTTCGGGATATTTTTTAAAATATCTAGGTAATTGTTATTGCTCTGTTGGTAATTATTCCATTTTTCATTTAAAAATGGCAATGTCATTGCATTGGACTGATTTGGACTAATTTTTAATCTAAGAGACTTGCAATTCTGGTCTAAAACAACAAATTTTAAAATGTTTAATATATTTTTTAACTTTAAACTTATTATAAAACTTTTGGAGTTAACTTAATATTTCATTTGAAATATTTATTTATCACTCTTTAACTTACCAGGACCTTTGGAGTAGAACTAATATTTTCAATTTGGACACCTGAGGGGACTTACGTACCCTTGAATAGTGAAAGCAACTTCCAACTGCGTGACGCAATGAGAAATTGGTGAGTCCCTCACTCGGGAGTACACCAGTAATCGCAGATCAGTGACTTATTGTGCCATGCTTATCACAGCCCCGATCAGGCACTATTCTAAGGGACAGCTAAGAAAATGTTAAATCGAGATAACTTCTGCAAAGAATGGAAAAGGTGCTATAAACCCCAAAATATATTTGGAATACTTTAATAGACATTTTTTCAATAACATTGTAAAATACCTACCATTCTAATCCAAAGACGAAGTTCCAGTCCTGAAAAAATTACTCCAAAAGTGACTTTATTTATTTTAGAAATCAAAACATTGCAAACCTGCATGTAAAGCTATCCATAATTCACTTAAAATGAGTTGTAAGTCCTTTATATCACATACTCGGGGTTTGTTTTAAGGATATCGGCTGGGATCATTTTTAAATATTTGAAAATAAAAATATTGTGAACGAATACTCGTATGTGTAGTAGGATTTTTCCAGCAGTAAGAAATGCATAATTATGATATTGTTTTCCCAGACTTCAGAAGTTTTGCTCTGTTGTGAACCTCCTTCCCCTCCCTCCCTCCCAAAGACCTCTGATTGCCAGAGAATTCCCCTTTCAAGCACAAACTCTTCCACAGTATTTTTCGGAAAAACTACCTAGCTTAGCTATAAATATTTATGGATTATTTTATTTTTGCCATTTCTTAATATTTTGTATACCATTCGCCTCTTAAGCGCCAAATTAGACTTTTAATTCAATTAGTACAAAGCCAATTTTTTGCTGGTTTATATCCACGAAATTCGTAGACTATAGACTAGAAAATTTGTAGATGGATTTTAACGAAAAGCATACTTTTCTCCTTAAAATTATATTCGTATTTCATTCTTTCCAGAGCTCTTAGTAGTTCAGTCGCACCAAAATGTTTTATTAAATAAATTTCTACTTATATGCAATAAACATTAATTACGAATATTTTGGGCTTAATTACAGACATAACCAGTTATGTACCATATGCTGAACCCTTGTGATAATCTTGTGACGAAATTCATTATAATACTTAACAATACGCAGCATTTGTTAACTTAATTAAATATTTGTTGACATTTTATAAATATGTATGCAGTAACTTTCTGACAAAGAGACATTTATGAGTTCTTAAAAAATTTAGAGATTCAATATTAATTATTGTGTAGAACATAAAATTTCTATGGTGTATCATGAGCATTTTAAAAGGATAACTCTTAGGGCGAAAATTGAAGAACCTAGCAATGATCTTTGGGTAGATAACTACGCGATAATATTCTCTGTTTTCATTTTCCGTGCAGGAGACTTGAATGCATGCAACAAAGGTTGCATGCAGTCAAGTCTCAGCTCTTTTGCCACAGAAATCCAAGTTTTTTGGCAGAGGTCAGACAAGGATCACCGAGGAAATTGTTTTCAACCGAAGTAAAACAGTCCCAAGTTTGCTCTCGGTAAACATTGACGTTGGAGATATTTGAATCGGAGCACACTTCTGCTGAACACTGCTCGGAAGGAATAAAGCATTCCCTTTCTGCAAATTACTCTGTGTATTTTTTCGCTTTGATGCCCGATATTTGTGTAGAGATCGCAATTGTCTGCACATTTTGCTATTGTCTGCTCTAATTACTACATACCTAATTACAGTTATATTGACCTTTTGGCTTCTGACAGGAACCCACACCAGCCTACAGATTGCCAAATAATAGTGTAACTACTGAGCAGGCAGGGTTTTTCTGGTGGGTAACGCGCACGACTGATTGCCCAAAAGGTCGCGGGATAGGGCCTTTGCACAGCCATATAAATGCTATTTCCATCGTTTTTAATTTGATAGGGTTATCGGATGGGGGAATGGATGCTAGAACGGAAACACTGTAACACTGGTTGAAGGGAATGTTGTGGTGGGAGGCATATTTTGGGATGGGAAGACCCGCAGACGGGGAAGAGGGATTACATGAGGCGCGATGATTGTTATCCTGAGGTTCAGGGGTGTGGAGTACTGGCCTATGTAAAATGCTGGGCAGAGTTTGCATAACAGAAGTTAGATTACATTCTGAGATATTCATGAGGAGTGGGGGAAGGGCGGAAGAGAGTTAAAAGGTGGGATGGAGAGGGGTGGACTGGTGAAAATAGGACAAGTAGTACATCTTGCTCGCAAGCACGGAGTGGGTGTGATTCTGGGGGTGGGAGGGGATTTGGAAAGAGGCTTGGTGGATTTAAGGAGATCTGATAGGTTGGCGGGCCGTTTGAAGGTAACAGAAAGGCATTTTGGGAGAAGGTTGGACGAAACGTTGTGATTTTTGAGGATGAATTTGAGGGACTGGATGCCAGGGAAGTAGGTGGTGCATATTGAGAGAGGGTGGGAATCTGTGGTTGAGGGAGGATTGGGGGTGTAGGAATGTTTTAGGATTTTTTTGTTAAGGAAAGAATCTGGGTATCCCCGTTGGAGGAGGGAGTGGTGAAGGTTTTTGAGGTATTTTTTGAGGGATACGGGATGGTTGCAATTGCGGTGCCCGCAGATATTTTTTATTTATTTATTTATTATCGACTTAATTGGGCGAGGTTGAGACTAAATAGTCCCTTCTTCCACCTAACCCTTACATTACATACATTACATTGAAGACAATTACATACAGCCAAGCCCTTGATAGAGAAAAATCCACCCAGACGGGAATCGAACCGTGACCTCTCAGTTGGTAGACGAGGACGTTACCCCGCCGCCACCGGGGCCGGCCAGGATAGAGAGGGAGTAAGGGAGGGAGCGTTTGGTGTGGTGCAGCTGTTAAAATGAAGGTATTGTTGTTTGTTAGTAGGTTTAGTATGTACCGAGGTCAGAAATATTTTATTAGTTAGGGAAATATTAACATCAATAATAATATCATTATATATATATATATATATATGCACACGATACATGCACATGTGTATATATATACACACACATATATATACATACATACATGCATATATATATATATATATATATATATATATATTCAAACTTGAAAATCCCGCCATACGGCGCACAAATATTCATTCAAACAGAAATAGGTATAAGGAAAGGGGATAGGAAAACACATAAAAGGCGAACACAGGACATGTGGGGAAGGCGGTTTTTGAGCAGATCACGAAAGTAAAAATATTTCCTTATCCCGGATAAGGAAATATTTTTACTTTCGTGATCTGCTCAAAAACCGCCTTCCCCACATGTCCTGTGTTCGCCTTTTATGTGTTTTCCTATCTACTTTCCTTATACATATTTCTGTTTGAATGAATATATATATATATATATATATATAATATGAATGAATGTTCGCCTTTTATGTGTTTTCCTATCTACTTTCCTTATACATATTTCTGTTTGAATGAATATATATATATATATATATATATATATATATAATATGAATGAATATATATATTCATTCAAACAGAAATATGTATAAGGAAAGTAGATAGGAAAACACATAAAAGGCGAACACCACACACATAGAAACATAAAAGAAGGACACTTACATTGGATATTTACGTTTCGACGGCACGGCCGTCGTCATCAGATTCTGATGACGACGGCCGTGCCGTCGAAACGTAAATATCCAATGTAAGTGTCCTTCTTTTATGTTTCTATGTGTGTGGTGTTTTTTGTGTTAGTGTTTGTGTGTTTATATATATATATATATATATATATATATATATATATATATATATATATATATATATATATTATATATATATATATAGAGAGCATCGGTCCGGAAAGTTGAAAATTCCGGTGTTCAATTCCCGGTCAAGAAATATTTTTGCACTTGTAATCTTCTCGATTCCATCTTCCCCACATTCACAAACATGTAAAAGCCAATCACTTTCCGTCCTCCTGTGATTGGCTTTTATATGTTTTCCTATCCCTTTTCCTTATATCTACAGGTTCAGTATATCCTGTATATCCATGTGATTGAATATGTATTCAGCATACGGCGGGATTTCGTGTTCGAATGTGTATTTGGCCAATGTGGCTCGTCTCTTTCTTCTGGCAATGCGTGCCATGAAACGCACTGGTTCTGTCCTTTATTATATGAGTACTTTCCTACTGTCCTTACTCTTGTGTGTCTTGTATTTCTCCTTTGGTGGGTGAAACAGCTCCCTAACGCCATCTCCTGGCCAAAATAATCGGGGCACTCGGTTGCATATATAAAACCGCTGATTTCAGTGTAAAGTACGCTTCCTTGATAGCTCAAATGGTTAGAGCATCCGCCCGGCAAGTGGAAAGATCCGGTGTTCAAGTCCTGGTCAAGGAAAAATTTTTACAATTGTCATCTGCTCGATTTCGCCTTCCCAACCTCTCCTGTGCCCGTCCTTCATTCGTGTTCCTACACGAATGAAGGATGCGACAACGTGAATGTATATGACAAGGTACGTACAATGTGAATGAATATGTGCTCGCCAAATGGCGGGATGTCGTGTTGGAATATATATATACAGGTATATATGTATGCATGTATGTACACATAATGTATGTATATATAAAAAGATGCGTGTGTGTGTATATATACTTTTTTAGAACTTAAAAAAGTGATAAACTATTCTTTGCTCACGCTGGATCCTTAATATAAGATTCTTGTTGAACACAAGTGAAAGTAAAAATGCTTTTGTTAGATCGTGATATAGCAAGTATAAATATTTGATATTATTATGACGGCGAGGTAAGCTAGGGCTATAACGTAGTTCTCTCATCTCATACTTGAACTAAGAACTAACTCTATATCGATTTGAACATTTCACTGCAAAACATGTCGTGAACGTTAAATGTCGAAAACAATCAACCCTAGCTCCTTTCCCGCTAACTGAAAACACCATTTGTACGCAGGAGTGCAAAATCTGGAGTACTGTTGAATTACAAAATCAATTGTCACACTTTACAGAGCAATGGGTTCTCTACCAAACAATCCCGTGTGACGGTGAGCTTCGCCGATTTGAAGAAGTCATTTATTTTAACGGGAATATTGGCCACTGCTCTGGAAACCTCGGGTAAACACTGAATGACCCCTTCCCCGCACTAACCAAAACATTCACGCTCCAGGGCAAAAGTTAGCTTACTTTGGCAGACTTGCCATTATTATTAAAAACGTAATCACTCGAATAAGCTCTTCCATTAATTTTTAAACTTGTATTCACATTTTTAAATTCCATTTCCGTAGTGTAATCAAGTGGTAAAAGGATATAAAACTCATTCCACACCGGCGCTTCGTCGTAATAATTAATAAGGCACCAGTAAAAACTACCCATCCTCGGCAATCAGTGGTACTTAATATTCATTGGGGGATATCTTTCATATTCTTAAAAGGGTATTTCAATGGGGTACTTTTTACATGTGTCCTTTGAGAGGAGCTTTTGAATAAAATATTCTTCACGTTAGCAAATAAGGGTTAAAATATAGGTATTGACACTATTACAGAATTTTCCAGGACGTCTTTCCATCGTGAAAAATATTTGTAAATATTAATTAAAACATGGTTAATAAAAGGTTGAATATTTTTCCAGGAACACAGCAACAAGATGAAACACATTTAATGTCGTTGTGTTAGCCTTAAGAACACTCTAGGAACACACATTCATTGATGTTTCACTACCTATGAATATATTTATATTTTGAGGATGTACATAACAATTATTTTGGTATTTACCTTTCAACACCCCAATAAACGGTTTATTTATGCCGAGGAGAGTCGCTTAATACCCCTCGACGTATTAAGTAAAGTGAGCCTGGTATTACTCGTACATCGTGTATTTCGTGTTCATTATAAATGTGTATACACAGGTTTTATTCCGAAAAATAAGTAGAATATCTCCGGATAAAAATTATTGCAGATCAAAGTACAAATTAATAAAACTCATTCATCGATACGTCAATACCAACATTACCTCTGCCAGTTGCGGTACGCTTCCTGAAATGCGCCGATGGGGGACCCTCGTTCAGGTACCTCGTCACAGCATCTTCGACGTTATCCAGCGTTCCAAAATGGTTGTCTTTCAAGATCCTCTGTATTCATGGGAATCAAAAAAACCTCCGGCAGTGGCATATTGGGGCTGTGGGTTGACTAGGGCAGCGTTTCTATCCTGTATGCTTGTATTTGGCCAGGTACTCGGTCACGAGTGTGGTATGGCACGTTTGCCGCCTCCAGAAGATCTCCTTTTTGAATGAAAATATGGTATTCGGAATATTGTAATCTTCTGCTAACATTCTGAGTCTCGATCCTGTCCCTCACTTTTTGCACATTGTCATCGCACTGTGCCTTGGACGGATGTTCGGACTTAGTCAACCTCCTCTCTGCCTTCCCGAAACATCTTGTACCAGCGTAAAGTCATTCTATGGGGCATTGCTTCACCTCCGCAAGCATACTCAACCACGGTCTTGGTCTCTGAATCCGATTTTTGAGCTTTACACATAATTTTATCGCCCATCGTTGCTCTATGTCACGTTTCACCGTGAATTCGTGACGCAACCCCGAACAGGGGTCCAGTCCAGTAGCGATTCGCTAACTGTAACGGCCCGCAGAGAACTGAAGCGGGTCTCTATACTTTTCCAAGACTACCTACCTTTCTCATCACAAATTGCCCAACTCCAGCCGTCCGAGTCGGCGGGATAAAAATATTTTGCACACTTTTTGGGACAGGCCCTATCGTATATGGCCCAAATTTACTGCTAACTCCATAGCTATGGATTAAACCATCTGCATTGAAATCTTTTCTCATTAAAGAACAGAATAAATGATGCAGCTGAAAGGCCACCAAAATTATTCAAGTCATTGGGAACCCACTAGTTTTTAAAAGGCAGTTAATCTGAAGTATAAGATATGATGCGCAGTTAGATTGAATCGAATGTACTTCCTCATTACTCACTGCCTGCCCAAAAACATCACAGTTTAAAATAAAAAATAGGGACTTTTACAATTTAGTATAAATGTAGCATAAAAAATAAAATGAAAGAAAAAGGAAAAAAATAAAATACTAGCATGTCGAATGAAATCATAAAAAACGAACATTTTCCTCCACTGCAAACTAGTTTAAATTTGATTAGTTTATACAATAAATGAAAAGGAACAAACATACTATACTTCACCAGAACAGAATGGTCTCATCTCTGAATGCAAACGAACCATGGGCCTAAGAGATACTCAATTAAGGGATGAGCGATGATTGCAAGAATACTTACCACAGTAAAAAATTGTAAAAACAAGTTTCTTCCACAAATTAAGAACGATTACTTCCTTTTTCCAAGAAAAAGAGTATACATTCGCGAGGATTCCTTACATAAATGAAGGTCATTGCTCAAAATATACGAGTAATATCCCGTTTTAGCGTGATCTCCTCTATTTACAGTTTTATTCCCAATTATTATTTGAAGTTATCTTTATGAATTTTGTACATACGACGGATGCCATCCAAGGCTATCAATGTCTTTTCTGGGCTATTTCACCTTTACCAAGACCGGTGCAATTTTTATATTTCCTCTTATGCGCTTATTTCCATTGATATTCAAACATCAAGTTCTTTTCCCTCTGCCACCTATGGTTTCCCATGAAGTTCTGGTACCCAAAAAATAGCACTTCCTTATATAAATAGGCCTTCTATCCTCCCTCAGACACTTTCTTTCTCTACGCCCCCATCCCAGTGCCCCTCGACCGAATTTCTCCTCAATCTAGCCACTTTCGTCCTGACCAAAAATGCATTCTCCTTCCAAAACTGTTTTTATCCTCAAACGAAAGGCACAGCGATGGGAACGAGGATGGCGCCATCGTACGCCAATCTCTTCATGGGCCACCTTGAAGAGAATTTCCTTTCACAGCAACCCTTCCAACCCCTTTTCTGGGTCCGCTATATTGACGACATTTTTATTCTCTGGACATACGGCTCTGAGTCCCTTGATAATTTCTTATTGTCCTTAAATTCTTCTTTCACTGTTAAATTCACTTCTTCCATTTCAGATTCCACCATCACCTTTCTTGACACAGACATCTCATTTCACAATAACAAATTCACTTCAGTACACATCAAAGCCACTAATCATCAACAATATTTGCACTATACTAGTAGTCATCCTTCTCAAACCAAACGCTCAATTCCCAGCTCTCTGTCTATCCGCGGACATCGGATTTGCAACACCACAGCTACCCTCAACAAATACCTCCACAATCTACACCATGCACTCCACAAACGCGGTTACCCAGAAAAGCTCCTACAGGATAAAATCTACCGCCCCACCCGACCACACACACCACAGAATAACAACCCCACATCTGACGCTGGACTCAACCTTTGCACAACCTATTTCCCCGGATCCCACAGACGGTAATCCTTCTTAAAGAACTTTATCCTATTTTACATGAAAATGACGCGTGCTCATCCTTACTGCCCCAATGCCCTTCTGTCGCTTACAGGCGACCAGCCAATCTCAGAAACCTTCTGAGATCCACCAACCCTTTGGCACCCCGCCCTGACAAATGTCCTCATATTTCCTCAACCTGCAATCACCCCCGATGTAAAACATGTCTGCTGATCAGATCTGCTCCCCTCTCCCCACATCCCCTCATTGTCCCTTCACACCGCTTCCACACTAATTGCCTCTCAAAAAATATTATCTATCTTTTTTCGTGCAAACAATGCACTTCATTCTACATAGGCGAATGCATTACCCCCTTATCCATTCGAATGAACAATCACCGCTACTCCTGTAATTCTGTTTCACTCTCTTCTCTTCCTATCCCTTTACACGCAAGTAAACACAACCTATCATTCGACGAATGCTTTTCCCTAAAAGTTCTAGAATCCCTACCCGATTCAGGCACCAACATAGAGGTGAGAACTCGCAAATCCGCATACATCCTATATTTCCGATCCTTTAAAATTCCCACCCTTAACCGCCATCTTTAATTCCCTTACCAGCAGTCTCTAAACTTTCCGCCCGCCTTCTTCCCTCCATAGGCACTCTCCTCTCAAGACCTCTCAGTCTGAGCTGAAGAAGGCCTCGGAGTAGGCCGAAAGCTCAAATAATCTACAGTGTGTGTCCTTTTACGTGTTATCTGTTTTATTCTGTGTAACAACAATTGAACAATTTTTTTCAAATCCCGGATAAGAAAATACTTTTACATTTGTGATCTGCTCAAATCCGCCTTCCCCACCTTTCCTGTGTTCGTCTTTTATGTGTCAATCCCCTTTCCTTGTATCTATTTCTGTGTGTGAATTAATATTTGTTCGCCGTATGGTGGAATTTCGTGTTTGAATATGTGTACATATATATATATATATATATATATATATATATATATATATATATAATGTAAATGGACTAGTCGACACAAACACAAAAATAGAAACACATAAAAGAAGGACTCATTGGGAATTCGATTCGATTCTATATTAGATTGATCGATTATATATATATATATATATATATATATAACACAGTAATCAACCCGAAGGTCGGATTAGTAGGTGATGGTAGAGCTCACCCATGTACCAAGCCCAACGGCGTGTGAATAATCACACATCAGAGTAGGGGGGCCAGTTCCTTTCCCTGTGCCGGTTATGGTTTCCCAGGAAGATCTGGTACCCGAAAAATCAACTAGCTTGGTTGGAGCTGCAGATGCCCAGAGTCCTTTGCCAAGGTGTGTTCAAAAATTAACGAGAATTTTAATTTTTCGGAAAATAATATTTATTTTTTCTTATACATTGATAGGACAGGTCACCATCAACAGGATAGGAATGTTGGACGGGATGGATGGAGGAAGGAAGTACACAGAAATGGAGAGGGACCTGATATAGAGTAGGTTGCTGGATTGTTTTTTGTTAGCCGTCATAAGATATTAGACAGTTGTGTACATCCTACCTTAACAGGTAGATTACCTCATTAATATACACGAGGTGTGTTCAACATTTAACGGGAATTTTAATTTTTCGGACAAAATATTTATTTATTCTTATACATTGATGTTGTCACCTTCAAAGTAGTCCCCATTTGGAGGTTATGCACTTGTGCCAGCGCTTCTTCCAATCCCCGAAACACTTCTAAAACTCGAACTTTGGGATAGCCTTTAGTTCTTTCAGCGATGCGCTTTTAATGTCATCTACGGCTGTAAAACGACGGCCCTTCAAGGTTCTCTTAATTTCTGGATATAGGAAAAAGTCACACGGAACCAAATCTGGCGAATATAGAGGCTGGAGCATCGCTAAAGTGTTGTTTTTGGCCAAATATTCACGAACAAGCAATGAAGTGTGAGCTGGTGCTTTATCGTGGTGCAAACGCCATTTTGGAACGAATTTTGCTGCCACGCGTTTCATCCCCAAAAAATTGGAAATATTTCCATGACATGATCTAATCCATGTGCCAACATCATGAGCAACCTCTCTATTTGTGATTCGGCGATCGTTCGTAATCATTTCTTCACTTTTTCCTCGTTTTAATCGATTGTTGATGTGCTGAGGGGTCCAGGTCGTTCGTCATTTTCAAGGTCTTCACGGCCCTGGAAACACTTATACCACTCATAATGTCTTAATTTACTCATGGTAGATTTATCATAGGCCTTTTTTAACATTTCATACTCATTATTTATACTTTATTTCATAGTTTACGCAAAATTTGATGCAAATTCTTTGATCCATTTCTTTTAACAAACGAAAATCGCCGAGCTCATAAAAAAGGCTAACCTTAGTGGCTGTCACAGAAAAAGTCCACAATGAAAACAGCTGAGAGTTTTATCATACTTCAGCGGCATGAAGGCCAACATAATAAAAAAAAGTTCAACAAACGGACTCTCCAAGCCCTCGAAATGAAAATATTCCCGTTAATTTTTGAACACACCTCGTTTATACATACAATATATAAATAAATAAATAAATATATATATATATATATATATATATATAGTAGGTAGGTTTTTGGATGGACACCACTATGAAATAAACATTTTGTGACTCACCACCTAGCAAACTAATCTATATCAGGTCCCTCTTCATCTCGGTGTACTTCTTTCCTCCCTTCATCCCGTCCAACAACCCTACCCTGTTCCTACCCTTACCTCGCTTGCCCAACATTCTCCCCTCTATTACCCTCTTCAACATTCCACTACCGCTCAATACGCCTTTCATCCATTTTTCCTGCCTCCATAGGATGTCTCTCAACAAACCCCTCTCCTCCCCCACCATATCTAGTACTTCCTCATTTGTTTTCCTTTCGGTCCATTTCACCTTCTCCATTCTTCTCCACACCCACATTTCAAAAGCCTCCAATCTACGTCTATCCTCCTGCTTCAGTGACCCTTTTCCGCACCATACATAGCTACGCTCCATATCAGAGTTTTTACGAGTCATACCTTATCCTCCCTACTCAACGTCCCCGTCATCAACTCCCTCCTCCTTGAGAAAGCCTCCTTGCCTAGCGCAATTTTTCTCCTTACGTCCCTACCACTTTGACCGTATTGGTCCAAAACACTTCCGAGATATGTAAACTGTTCTACCTGCTCTATTTTTTCCCCGCCTATTTTAATATTTAGCTTAGCCTTTTTCTTTCTGGAAAATCGCATAACCTTTGTTTTACTAATATTGATTCTCATCCCATATTTATGGCACTGAACCTCCAATTCACTCAGCAATGCTTGTAACCCCTTGGCTGACTGAGCAACTTATCCTTGGTCATCAGCAAACCTAAGCGATTTTACGAATTCCCCTCCGACTTTCATTCCTACCTCCAGTTCTTCCCGTGCCTCTTTAATAATTTCCTCCACATATACGTTGAACAGCACCGGTGACAATGGGCAACCCTGCCTTACCCCTCTTCCTAACACTGCCCATCCGGACTCTCCGTTCCCCACTCGCACCTGAGTAGTCTGAGACATGTACAGGTTGCGGATTAGTCTCCTGTCCCTCCAATCCATTCCTATTTTCTGCAATACACGCATTAATTTTTCCCAATTCACTCTATAAAACGCTTTTTCGAAATCTACAAAACAGGCAAAAACGTCTTGGTTGTGTTCTATATTCCTCTCAATTAGTGATCTCATTACTGCAATGGCATCATGCGTACCTCTTCCCTTCCTAAACCCAAACTGATCATCCCCTAAGTAATCATTTGCCTTACTCTCTATCCTTTTGTTGATGATCCTGAGAATAACTTTAGCTGCGTGGGATATCAAACTTATTGTTCTGTAATCCTCACATGATATAGCCTTTGTCTGTATTGGAATAGGAACTAACACCGATCTCACAAACTCTTCCGGCCAGATTCCTTCTTCATAGATACTACGAATCAGTCCATATAGGGCCTTCTTCCCGCATTTTCCTAAACATTTCAACAGTTCTACAGGGATGTTGTCCACCCCCACAGCCTTATTTGCTTTCTTCTCCTTTAATGCCCTTTCTATTTCATCGACGAGTATGTCTGGACCTAAGCTTTCTTCTTCTCCGTCATGTTCCTTTTCTCTGTCTAACCTTGTCGGCCTAAGTTCTTTACCATACAGTGTTTCTATATATTGCTTCCTCTCTTGGATTTTTCCTGGTTCAACTATTATCTTACCCCACTTATCTGTAACTGTTAGCAGAGAACCTGCCTTCTTACTTCCCGATAATAACTTAACCTTGGTGTATAGATCACCAATTTCACCCTTCCTCTGTAAACCTTCCATATCGTCGCGTTGCGTTTTCCTCCATTCTTCTTTTGCTTTATTTGTGGCCCTTCTCAATTTATTGTTTAACTCTTTGTACTTCATTTTGCCTAACTCTGTGTTTACATTCTTTCACCTTCTTCTCTCATCCATCTTTGCAATCATATTATCCGTTACCCATGGTTTCCTTATTCTATTCACATTAACGGTTCCTATAGTGTTTTTTGCGGCTTCCGATATCCCTTGCTTGATACATTCCCATTTTTCTCCGATTGTACTCAGTTCTTTACCGTCATCCATCATTTTCTCTACAACCTGCTGATATTCCTTCCTCGTTAATCCATTTAATGCTTTTAGCTTCCATTTCCTATCCCGCCGCCCTAGCCCTATCTTCTTGAAGCGGACGTTACATTTCATAACACCTAAATTGTGGTCAGAGTCCGCATCCGCTCCTGGGAAACTGTGCGAATTTATGACACTGTTTCTAAACCTGTGCCTAACCATAATATAACCTAACTGATACCTTTCTGAATCACCGGGCATTATATATATATATATATATATAGATGATTTCTTCGAAGTAACACTGAAGTGTTGAATTAAAAAACTTAGACAGTAACACACAGCACGAGAACACATAAAAAGAACACTCACAATATTATCTTGATAATTTTGACGGACTTGAGCTCCGTCTTCTTCGGAAGATAAGATATGACTGACATGAGTCATATCTTATCTTCCGAAGAAGACGGAGCTCAAGTCCGTCGAAATTATCAAGATAATATTGTTAGTGTTCTTTTTATGTGTTCTCGTGCTATGTGTTACTGTCTAAGTTATATATATATATATATATATATATATATATATATATATATATATATATATATATATATATATATATATATATATACACTTTTTTGGAAAACCCACAAACGTGTAATGTAAATTCACTGATAAGTCATAACAAACACAGAAACCAAAACACAAAAGAGGAAAAACTCACTGGTTCTCGAATTTTCTGTGGTCCAACCACCTTTCTCAAGAGGAATTAGGAACAGAACTGAGTTTTTCCTCTTTTGTGTTTTGGTTTCTGTGTTTGTTATGACTTATCAGTGAATTTATATATATATATATATATATATATATGCGGGTCGCGGTGGTCTAGTGGGTAGAGCGTTGGACTACTGACCGGAGGGTCCCGGGTTCGATTCCCGGGCAAGGCACTTTGGACACCTGCAGCTCCACCCAAGCTAGTTGATTTTTCGGGTACCAGATCTTCCTGGGAAACCATAACCGGCACAGGGAAAGGAACTGGCCCCCCTACCCTGATGTGTGAATATTCACACGCCATCGGGCTTGGTACACGGGTGTGCTCTACCATCACCTACTAAACCGACCTTCGGGTTGATTACTGTGTTATATATATATATATATATATATGTTCAAACGTAGATATAGGTGAAAGGAAAGGGGATAGGAAAACACATAAAAGGCGAACACCGGACATGTGGGGAAGGCGGATTTTGAGCAGATCACAAATGTAAAAATATTTCCTTAACCGGGATTTGAACACCGGACCTTCCACTTGCCGGGCGGATGAGCTATCAATTATGCGTAATTGGAGCAAATGGAGTCTTCTAATTGAGTGGCGTGGATGAGCGGGGGGAGGGGTTGGTTCGGGGGTTGGGTGGGAGATCCAAAATGTCAGTGGTTGAAGGGAGGATTCGTTTCAATTTACTCTCGAGTGCAGGTGCGAAGGTTCTCGACTCAATTCTGCCATGACCACGATTTCTATCCCAGTTTATTGTAGACCGTAAGGATACTCGTACACATAGATATCTTGGAATCTTGTTACGAGACACTTAAGTGGTAGAAATTCATTCCCCATTCAACCTTTTTTTCGGGATATTAAGTTTTCAGCGGAGAACAGAAGTTAGCACGTAGTTCGAATCACTCAAAACTTTTCAACTGCCTTAAGTGATATTAAAAGTTTTGCAGTTTCCGAAAAATTTTAATTTTAATTGATATACCGGGTTTTTCCGGAAAATAAGTGTACTGAGCTCAGGAAAAAAAATTTATTACACTTTTACATATCTTAAGCTAATATTCCTCAAAATAGGACCCTTGTGAGTCGATAGACTTGTTCCAGCGGCGTTCCCATTCCTGGAACGCTCCCGCGAATGTATCATGGGGAACCTCTCGAAGACACGTCGTCACGGCCTCTTTGACCGCGTCCAAAGTCCCGTATCGCGTTTCTTTCAAACTGCTCTTTATCTTCGGGAACAGAAAGAAGTCCGGTGGTGCCCAGTCCGGGCTGTAGGGCTGGTGCGGCAGCGTTGCCACGCCGTGCTTGGCCAAGAAGTCCGACACGACAAGCGCGGTGTGAGACGGCGCACTGTCGCTCAGGTTGTCAGTCATACGGTTGATCGCTGGCCGGACGCGGATACTCGTTTTTGAAGCCTGTCGAGCACTTGGACGTACAATGCAGCATTTACAGTTTGTCGTTCAGGTACAAATTCGTAGTGGACGACTCCCCTTTTGTCAAAAAAGACAATGAGCCTTTTACACTTATGTTCCGGACGAACCCTGTATCATGTCATTTTGAAAGTACATGGGGATATATACATCATGGCTACTTTACCATAAGAATTGGTAGGCCTATTTTTTTCTAAGGGATTTTGAGAGAAATAAATTGAAAATCCCCTTTTTATTTCGCTTGAATAATCTTTAGTTTAATTTGCTATTTTCTGAATATTAGACTTTCACAATTATTCCTCTGTTCTCCACAGATCATCCCAACAGATCCATTGGAACAATAAGAAAACAATTCATAGCTGTAATGGTTATATCGGACTCGGCGGTCCTGACGGCGTTAAAGAGCACGCGAACTTAACTGATGGTTTTAACGAGAAAAGTATTTCACTCCTTTTCAAGAATATTGCAATGTAAATAATATACGTAATACATACATCAATCACTCATAGGTTCATCCAAAAGAGTGTTAAAACTGCTGGTCCATCGGTGTACATGGATGAAAAATGGGTGGGTAGCCGCAAACAGTCAGCAGCCACAAGAGTAAAGGTGGGTGTGGGAGGCTTGTCGTAAAAGGGGTGTATTCACAACTCTTAGTTGACCATGGCATTATTTTTATCTCTGCCACGTTTATTGAAGGCGAATGGGTTTCGTGGTCTACCCTGCTATCTTACTAGAGGTAATATGAATGATTTATGGCTTAACCTATGAGTTTATCGTCGGTAATATGCAGAAATACATTTGAAGGGCACTAAAGAGTCCGATTTATCATTCTGTTTCACCAAAACGAAATTTCATGCAATGTCAACATGATTTAGCTGTCATTACTTCACGCTGAATAAGCATTCTTCGATAGATAGCGCCACTAATCTTTTCTTATTTCGGCTGTTATTCGGCACATCAAACATATCAAAGATGTTGCCAAAATGCTTATAGACCAAAAGCATAGCCTTTCAACTGTTAAGAATCCTGGATAAACATCGCCACGCCTGGAAGGAAATCAAAGCTTTTCTTATCTTCTTTGCTCAGACTCAGAGGATCAAGTTTTTTGTTATCTTTTTAGATTCGCCATTGTAAAAAAAGTGAAATGATACTTTCACGGAGATGTTTTCTAAGGAATCACCTCAAAGTTGGCATAAGTTTCCTCGGAGCACCTACATGTATATAACGAATACATTCGGATGTTGTCTTAACATCCTCGTTCTTTAAAAAAAAACTCATTTAATTCCATTGTTTTGGCCCACTACTGTCATGGAGTATTATAAGATTTATTTTATTTTCATTTGAAGGAAATAACCGTCTACCATTTTCACTTTCCTCCATTTGAGGTTAAACGCATACGGATCGTGAGTGACCAAAGAGTCAACTTTTTCAAAGCTAGCCTACACTAGCCACTCATTTTATGTTTTCATTATTATTATTTGCATTCGTTACAATTACGCAACTGGCACGGTGGAAACGCTCTAGTAATGCACCTTAAAATGAACAATAAGAGCGTCGATGAAAAAATGCATTTAAAAGCAATTGCATTTAAAGATTCTCAAGTTTTTCATCCATGCCATCACATGTGGCCCAGGCTCACGCCATACATAGCAACGCACCAACGTCCAACATCACATAATGTTTTAAATACTATATTTCCGACTTAAACTAACAAAATTATTACTCCCATTTATTAAAAATCATTTGGTTCACAAGTTGTCCGTTACGACTATCTACACATAAAAATTACGCGTTGAAACTCGTTCAGGAGTACGTCCTTACAGGGAAAAAATCGATGAAGAGCAAAAAAGTCAATCAACATCTCAAAACTAGGGTTCCCATGAAATTCTGTTTCTTTACTCGTCTGCGAAAATTCCAATCAGACTCGCAAGGCAGGAACTTTCCGCACTCCATCACGGTTGCGTTGCTACGGCAACGGCCCTCGGGGCCCGTGGTCCACAGGAGGTGGGTGGTGGGGATGGAGAGCGCTCCAAGTGTGCCACCAAATAAATACACGCAGACAAAGAGACACACCGGGCCACGGGCGCGGCGCGAGTGGACGGGTTGCCCGAGGGTCGATTCTCCAGCGTGTCTCTCCTTCCCATCGACCCTCCCCCTGCCACCACACGCGCGATTTCGGGGGGTGGAGGGAGGAGAGAGAGGGAGGGGGGACCCCTATTCCAGACACCTATTTCCAGACACCGCGGCCTTGGGAGAATCTTCCAGCAATCGAAGCGAATCACCGCACTCCCGTTCCTCGATTTCTCGCACCGAGGAATTCCTTCCTTTCCTTCACTGCTATCTCGAAAAGAAGGATGAAGAGGCTAAAATAAAATTAAATAAAAACGAAGGGAGGTGGGCCTACGCTTTCGTTCCATCCCCCTCGCTTGAGGAGGAAGGAGGTGGTGGAGGAGGGGCCTTGACATTCGCGCTCGCACGCGCGCGGGGGTAGTTGCGTACTTTGTTGAAGAAGAGGGTCAAGACGGGGCCGAGGGGCGAGGGGGGGGGGCGAGGAGAGGGGACGGTCTCCGCGGAGCCGTGGATCCCGTGATGGCGTGGGAGGAGCGGCTGGGCGGGGAACGACCCCCGCCCCTCTCCTATCACCCGGCTGTAGGTGGAAGTCGATAACAAAGTTCTTTTCAAAAACGACCCTAATCTCCATCGCGGAAAAAAGAAGAAGGAATCCGATTCATTCAACGTCTCGCCTATTACCTGGGTCTTCATATATTAGGGGATATTTTTAGGAGGGAAATGACGCACTTATTTTCACAACTGTACTTGCGTCTTTAATATATAGCATAGATGTCAGGTGCAAGAAGGGATTATAAAAGTATTAATTCCGGTACAATAAAGTCGTTAAATAAATATTTAAGATAAACAATTACATATACCTTAAAATCGCTGGAGCAAAATTGAAATCAGACATTTCAGGCTTTACTTAACGGAAATTATGAGTATAGGTAGTATAAAAAATTTAATTGCACCCCCACAACGAATTCTCCTCCACTTCTCTGTAAAGGCTATTGCAATCATATGGTAAGCATAAACTAATCACATGACACACTTTGGTATTAAAGCGTAAACCTATTAATCATAATTTCTCAAATATTATTTACGATACAAAGAAGTTTGGAAACTGCCATATGGTTATCCTGAAGCGCAATTATTACGTATGCAATTTGATTTTGAGTGATAAAACAATTGAAGGGGGACATACTATATACCTAGGCTGATTCATAATTTTATTTTTAAATATCGCAGTTCAAGCAGATTTAAAAAAAACAAAAGAAACGAAACCAATTCAAAACTTACGTAAGCCAAATACTCCAATTAATGCGAATTGCTTTAAAAATACATACTAAAAAATGGGGTTTAACGAAAATGGGCACGCTTATATATTTCTCGTTTATATGCCTTACAGCCGTATTCCTTAAAGAAAAAATAGCAAAATAAATACTCTTGCAAAAACTCTTCATGGGCATAACTGCACTTCTGGCCTTGTCAACATTTTCTGCCTTTGCGACACGTCTTCAAGGGCAGCCGCTCGTCGTGAAGTCCATTTCGACGCCATAAGAAATATCTTCTTTTCAAGGAAACTTCCCCCATCAAATTTCCAAAAAGCTATTGCAGTTTAATCTACTCAAATGTTCCGCCTCTCAGCAAAATTACATTCCACCCTTCTCAGGTCTCGAGATTTCACGCCCAAAGACAGAACGGGGTTTTTAGATGTCAAAAATATGAAAAACAGCATTATGAATTAAGTTCCTTGGATTAATACAATATTTCAGAACGTATTTGTTCAGGAGTAAAATAAAATCGTATCATAGAGGGGAGAAAATGCCGCAAGTGTCAAATGCAAGCGCCAAAGGGAGCCAATTCACTAACTTGAGTTTTCTTTTTCTAGTGCATTGGAATTCAACAAATAAGTGATGTATAATGTATAAAATAAAAGGATTTTTCGATTTCTATTCCTAAAAGTAAACGAAAATAAATTGCCGTAAAAGGATATCAGAATTTCCGGTTAAAGTTGTTTGATATATTTTATGCATAATATTTTCAAGTGAGGAATCAAGAAAGTTTCTCGAGGTTCTCTTTGGCGCTATATTGATGATTACAAAATGGTCCAACTCATTCGCATTCTTCTATTTAGAGAATCAAGATCAACCTTTTTCCCTTCCTCTCCCCTCCCTTCTCCTCACGTATTTTATACTTCATACCCTTCCAATCCCGACGTTTAATGTCTCCAGCTCCTTCTATCCGTCCACAGACACATCGCGACAGTTACAAAATAGAGATTGGTACTCACCACCTACGCACGCATTTTGCCTATGAAAATGACTAATATAATCGCCACTTTAACTTCCGTTTTCGTGTTCTATTAACATTTTGAAAATGTACATATTTTATTCCTATATACACTAAAGAAACAAAAATGGTATTCTATTGAGTTAAAAGCGCACCAAAAATTAATGAATTTTGACAAATAATCGGAAAACATTTTCTTCGAAACCATGGTACCAATAGCTCAAAATGTCAATTTAGAGTTAACTATTCAATAGTTTCTCTTGAGAAAGGGCATTAAGTTTGTCAAAAAACTTGTTTTATCATCAATGAAACTGAAATATCATCAAATTAGCATTCAAATTTTACTTAAGGATATCAACTAAAAAGTATATGGCTTTAATTGACTCTCCGAAGAATAAACACAAAGGTGAAAGAGTGGCTCATTGTAATACGAGCTCCTTTGTTACAGTTGATGCTCATGAGGGCTTAGAAACGTTACAGCGTTTGAATCCCTGAATAATTACGGCCTACTTAAGAATTTTGTTCTGGATTTATCAGGCCGAAAATGTGAATAGAAGCCTACTTATACTCTTGTGAACATGATTACAGGGTTGCACCCTTTTTTAATCTATCGTCATTTCAATTTTACAGCAGGTGCGGTAAAAAGGATAAATCAGGTGGCTGGTGAAATCATTCGACCTCTTTGGGACCTGTTCACCAAGCAGGATGATATGAATTGATGGCACCAAGAGTAATTACACTGAGTCGAACCCGGGTCCACCGGTCCTTTCCAATTGATTTTATCGCACATCAAAACCGCAATATTTATATTGTTTAAGAAATAATTAAAAATTCTACATGGGAAATTCTTAGTATAAAACATATATATTATTAGGTAATCTACCGTTTAAGGTAGGTTTTTGGATGGACACAACTATCAAATAAACATTTTGTGACTCCCCACCTAGCAAACTAATCTATATCAGGTCCCTCTTCATCTCTGTGTACTTCTTTCCTCCCTTCATCCTGTCCAACATCCCTATCCTGTTCCTGCCCTTACCTCGCTTGCCCAACATTCTCCCCTCTATTACCTTCTTATACATTCCACTACCGCTCAATACGCCTTTCATCCATTTTTCCTGCCTCCATTGGATTTCTCTCAACAAACCCCTCTCCTCCCCCACCATTTCTAGGACTTCCTCATTTGTTTTCCTTTCGGTCTATTTAACCTTCTTCATTCTTCTCCACACCCACATTTCAAAAGCCTCCAATCTACGTCTATCCTCCTGCTTCAGTTACCCTTTTCCGCACCATACATAGCTACGCTCCATATCAAAGTTTTTACGAGTCTTGTCTTAACATCTCTACTCAACGTCCCCGTCATCAACTCCCTCCTTCTTGAGAAAGCCTCCTTTCCTAGCGCAATTCTTCTCCTTACGTCCCTACCACTTTGACCGTATTGGTCCAAAACACTCCCGAGATATGTAAACTGTTCTACCTGCTCTATTTTTTCCCCGCCTATTTTAATATTTAGCTTAGCCTTTTTCTTTCTGGAAAATCGCATAACCTTTGTTTCATTAATATTGATTCTCATCCCATATTTATCGCACTGAACCTCCAATTCACTCAGCAATGCTTGCAACCCCTTGGCTGACTGAGCAACTAATGCTTGGTCATCCGCAAACCTAATCAATTTTACAAATTCCCCTCCGACTTTCATTCCTACCTCCAGTTCTACCTATGCCTCTTCAAACATTTCCTCCACATATACGTTGAACAGCACCGGTGGGTACCTTTTTGAGTCACATGGCATTTAGCCATGTATACCTACAATTTTGTGATGTCTAAACTATGTGTTGGCGATGACCAACCCCTGTCTCCTGCAGAATTCAATCGCTTTCTCCCCGCGTTCATTCCTCGTGCCTAACCCATAGCCCCCCACCTCACCAGCCTCTCTTCCTTCGCCTACCGTCGCATTCTATTCCCCCATCACTATCAAACGTTTCCCTGCAGGAACACACGCGATTATATCCTCAAACTCATCGTACATCCTATCGACTTCTTCCTCCTTGTGATTGCTCGGTGGCATGTATACCTGAACAATGACCAAGTTCGTCGGCTTTGGTTTAATCTCTACGAGTAAAATTCTATCTTTTTTTTCTATCTGTTGCTTTCTCTATGTTGACTACGCCTCTTCCTACTTCTTTATTTAATATTACGGCAACCCCTCGTTGGCTCTCGTCCCCGCCGCTGTATATCACTCTAAAATTGTCACTCCAGTAATCCCCGCTATCCTGCCATCTCACCTCGCAGAGACCTAAAACATCTATATTACTTCTTTCCATCTCTCGCTTAATATTTTCTAATTTTCCTGTCCTCAGCATTGTCCTGACGTTCAATGTTCCTATTCTAACTACTTTCGTCTTCTTCTGCATCTTCTGTCCTGCTGCTATTATTTCTCCCCCGCAAGGATTTCATGGGATGACGACCGCGGAAGCCTTTCCTCCCCTGGTGCCAGGCACGACACACGGCCCCTCGGGCCGAATCCCGCAGTTCCCAGGACTCAATTTCCTTATTGTTTACATCGTTTTTATGGGAATAATAATTGAGGTGGTTTCCCGTTGCCTTCCTCAATAGTGTTTTTAACGTGACACCATCACTTAATGGCTGCCCCACTGAGGTCAGACGCCTTTGTAGCCGCCTCAATGAGGAACAGACGCTACATGGACTACCTTTCGTCTGGCTCCTAACCTTCGACCTATCTGACATGGGTGACCCTACCAGGAGCAATTATATTAACACCCGCCAGCACAGCTCTAGGGGTCATCGGAACACACAAGCCCTTCCACCACGACTATATATTTTTATATATTCTTTCTTTCACTTCCAACATCTCATCATCACAGATCACTTTCCTTGATGTAAATATTTCCCTAACTAACAACAAATTTCAAAATCTGTATATACTAAACCTAAAAACAAACAACAGTACCTTCATTTTAACAGCTGCCACCCCTACCACACCAAACGCTCCCTCCCTTACTCCCTCTCTATTCGCGGGCACCGCATTTGCAACCATCCCGAATCCCTCAACAAATACCTCAACAACCTTCACCATTCCCTCCTCCAACGGGGATACCCAGATTCTCTCCTTCACAAAAAAATCCTAAAACAATCCTACACCCCAATCCTCCCTCAACCACAGACTCCCACCCTCTCTCAATATGTACCACCTACTTCCCTGGCATCCAGTCCCTTAAATTCATCCTCAAAGACCTGTACCCCATCCTCAAAAATCACAACGTTTCGTCCAACCTTCTTCCTAAATGCCCTTCTGTTACCTTCAAACGGCCCGCCAACATATCGGATCTCCTGAAATCCACCAAGCCTCTTTCCAAATCCCCTTCCGCCCCCAGAATCACACCCACTCCGTGCTTGCGAGCAAGATATACTACTTTTCCTATTTTCACCACTCCACCCCTCTCCATCCCACCTTTTAACTCTCTCCCGCCCTTCCCCCACTCCTCATGCACATCCTAGAATGTAATCTATCTGCTGACTTGCAAACTCTGCCCGGCATTTTATATAGGCCAGTGCTCTACACCCCTGAACCTCAGGGTGAACAATCATCGCGCCTCATGTAATCCCTCTTCCCCGTCCGCGGGTCTTCCCATCCCAAACATGCCTCCCACCACAACACCCCCTTCAACCACTGTTACAATGTTTCCGTTCTAGCATCCCTTCCCCCATCCGATAACCCTATAAAATTAAAAACAATGGAATTTGCATTTATATGGCTGTGTAAAGCCTATCAATATCCGGGTCTCAATGTCGTCCACTAAATGGGGGGTGGGGCTAGGGTGGATGGAGGTGGATTTGTTTCTTGCGAGGTGGTGGGATAATTTATTCATCCGCATACATTTTGTCATCCTTGTCCTGGGTTTTGACTTGTCGAGCCCTTACGATGACTTGGTGAGTTGATACCTTGGTCATGGGTGTTGTGGGATCCGTGGATGAATTGTTAGTTTTCTGTGTCGCTTGTTACTATTTCCGCATCCTCCTTATTCCATCTCCGCTCCCCTCTGGCCTCCTTTTCCCCCACCATAACCTCCTCCTTCACCCCTCTCCCGCCACCTGTTCTCCGCTCCGCTTTCTCCTCCTCCATATACCCCTCCTTCACCCCTCCCCAACTACCTGTTTTTCCCCTCTCCCTCGTCCCCTACTTTCTCGGCACCACGTACCCTTTTCCTCAGTCATATCTTATCTTCCGAAGAAGACGGAGCTCGAGTCCGTCGAAATTATCAAGATATTATTGTGAGTGTTCTTTTTATGTGTTCTCGTGCTGTGTGTTACTGTCTAAGTTTTTTATTCAACACTTCCGTGTTACTTCGAAGAAATCATCTATATACATATATACACGTATATATAAAGGAAATGTATCTAGCAAGGGATATCAGAAGCCGCAAAAGACACTATAAGAACCGTTAACAGGAAAAGGATAAAGAAACCATGGTTAAGGATGAGATGATCTCAAAGATGGAGAAGAGAAGAAGATGGAAAAATGTAAACACAGAGTTAGGCAAATTGAAGTACAAAGAGTTAAACAATAAATTGAGAAGGGCTACAAATAAAGCAAAAGAAGAATGGTGGAATACGCAACGCGAGGATATGGAAGGTTTACAGAGGAAGGGTGAAATTGGTGTTCTATACAGCAAAGTTAAAATATTATCGGGAAGTAAGAAGGCAAGATCTGTGCTAACAGTTAAAGATAAGTGGGGTACACAAGCCTACAAAAAAAAATTTTTTTTGGTGCCGGGAATCTTTGTGTTGATTTTAACTATATTTGTAGAGCTGAATCCAAATATGAAATCCGTTTTTATTTAACAGCTATACTTTTTTAGATATAGCACATCTTGCGAATTAGTTGTTTTAATATTTGATATATTCCGGAAAATAATTTTCAAAGTTAAATAAATCTATAAGTATGCATGGGAATATATGGTAAAAGAAAATTGGAAAAATATTACAGACTTTGTGAAACGTGCATACTTGGGATATTTTGGTGTTAAGCTTGGTGACCAAGATAAAACATGGGCACCGCATTTTGTGTGTAAAACATGTACTGAACATCTGCGGTAATGGACAACAGGACAAAGGAAAATTCTAAAATTTGGTGTGCCAATGGTGTGAAGAGAACCTGTGAACCATATTGACGACTGTTATTTTTGCATAGTAAATATTTCGGGAATTAATCGAAAAAATCGCCACAAGTGGACATATCCAGATTTGCCTTCAGCTAGACGCCCGGTACCCCATTCCGAAGAAATACCGATCCCAATATTTCAGACGTTACCAGATTATCTAAGGAAGAATTTGAGTTATTTGAAAACATTTCTCATTCTATTGACGATAGTGGCAGTGACTACGAGGGGGTATCAACAATTCCTCAACTATTTAATCAAGATGAACTAAGCGATCTTGCTAGAGAACTGAACTTATCGAAGGAAGCGACCGAACTACTAGCATCAAGACTGCATGAAAAGTATTTACTGCAACCCGGTACAAAAAGAAGTTTTTATCGCACAAGGGAAAAGGATATGCTACCTTTCTTTACTCAAGAAGACAACCTTACATTTTGTTTAGACGTTAAGGGTCTTTTGGAAAAAATGGGACTACTATCACAATATGATGCTTGTGATTGGCGTTTGTTTATTGATAGCTCCAAGCGTAGTTTAAAATGTGTACTTCTTCACAATGGTAACAGGTTTGGCGCAATACCCATCGCTCATTCAAGTAAAATAAAAGAAGAATACGATACAATAGCATTGGTCTTACAAAAGATAAAATACCAGGAACATCGCTAGGTGATTTGTGTACATTTAAATATGGTGAACTTTCTTCTTGGGCAGCAAAGTGGCTACACAAAATATCCTTGTTTCTTGTGCCTCTGGGATAGCAGGGACAGACAAAACCACTGGATTAAGAAGGAGTGGCCTAAGAGAGAAAACTTGGTTGTTGGGAAAGAAAACATCATTGCTGAATCTTTAGTTGAAAGAGAGAAAATCATCTTACCGCCTCTACATATTAAACTAGGCCTAATGAAGCAATTTGTAAAGGCTCTTGACAAGGATGGACCATGCTTCGGCTACTTAAGACTAAAGATGCCCCATATAAGTATTGAAAAACTTAAAGCTGGTATTTTTGAGGGGCCACATATCAGACAACTTACAAAAGGATCCTGCTTTTGTCGAGTCAATGAATGAGATTGAAAAAATTAGTTGGATGTCATTTGTTGAGGTCATAAAAAATTTTCTAGGAAATCACAAAAGTGAAAATTATATTGAGCTGGTAAACATTACGCTCAGTAACTTCAAATCTCTTGGATGTAATATGAGCACAAAAGTTCACTACTTACACAGCCACTTAGACAATTTTCTCGGAAATTTAGGAGACACAAGTGAAGAACAAGGTGAAAGATTTCACCAGGATATAAAAACAATGGAAGCACGCTACCAAGGAAGATGGGATAACCATATGATGGCCGATTACTGCTGGTGCTTAAAATGAGACTGTTTGAACGAAGTGCACTCAAGAAGCTTCCGATGTGTTGAGTGATGTATTTATGTATTTTTTCTTTTCAATTTGTTTTATTACAGTAAAAAATTTTAGTATTTGTGTTCAATTGCATTGTAAAATTCTGTTGTGTTTGTGGGTGATTTAACAGCCCTAGAAATAAATCAAGTCTTTATATTTAGTGGGTTTTATTATTAATATAATATTCCCATATCATCATGTAGATAATTTTTTACGTAAGTAACAACATATCTATATCTTGAAAACTATAGCTGATAGGAAAAAAACTAGTGTCATAATTGGATTCAGCACCCCAATTGTTCTTTAAATCAGCATTAAAAGCTCCGGCACCAAAACCACTGATGGCCTGTGTAAAAGTTGAACCAGGAAAAATCCAAGAGAGATGGAAGGAATATATAGAAACACTGTATGGTAAAGAATTTAGGCCGACAAGGTTAGACATAGAAAAGGAACATGACGTAGAGGAAGATAGCTTAGGTCCAGGCATACTCGACGATGAAATAGAAAGGGCATTAAAGAAGATGAAAATAAATAAGGCCGTGGGGGTCGACAACATTCCTGTAGAAATGTTGAAATGGTTAGGAAAATGTGGGAAGAAGACTCTATATGGACTTATCCGTAGTATCTAGTAGAAAGGAATCTGGCCGGAGGATTTTGCGAGATCAGTGTTAGTCTACTCAGGTGCGAGTGGGGAACGGAGAGTCCGGATGGGCAGTGTTAGGAAGAGGGGGAAGGCAGGGTTGCCCATTGTTACCGGTGCTTTTCAACGTATATGTGGAGGAAATGATTAAAGAGGCATGGGAAGAACTGGAGGTAGGAATGAAAGTCGGAGGGGAATTCGTAAAATCGTTTTGGTTTGCTAATGACCAAGCATTAGTTGCTCAGTCAGCCAAGGGGTTGCAAGCATTGCTGAGTGAATTGGAGGTTCAGTGCGATAAATATGGGATGAGAATCAATATTAATAAAACAAAGGTTATGCGATTTTATATATATATATGTGTATATATATATATATATATATATATATATATATATATATATATATATATATATATATATATATATATATATATATATATTCAAACTTGAAAATCCCGCCATACGGCGCACAAATATTCATTCAAACAGAAATAGGTATAAGGAAAGGGGATAGGAAAACACGTAAAAGGCAAACAGAGGACATGTGGGGAAGGCGGTTTTTGAGCAGATCACGAAAGTAAAAATATTTCCTCATCCGGGATAAGGAAATATTTTTACTTTCGTGATCTGCTCAAAAACCGCCTTCCCCACATGTCCTGTGTTCGCCTTTTACGTGTTTTCCTATCCCCTTTCCTAATACCTATTTCTGTTTGAATGAATAAATATATTAATATATATATATATATATATATATATATATATATATATATATATATAACGTTTGGACGGCACAATAGAACACAGAATAAAACAGATAACACGTAAAAGGACACTCACACTGTAGATGATTTAAGTTTCGGCCTACTCTGAGGCCTTCTTCAGGTCAGACTCTGGTCGGGTCGGGTAGGCCGAAAGCTTAAATCATCTACAGTGTGAGTGTCCTTTTACGTGTTATCTGTTTTATTCTGTGTTCTATTGTGCCGTCCAAAAGTTATATTGCTCTCGTGAGTACTTCCCCATCATCGATATATATATATATATATATATATATATATATATATATATATATATATATATATATATATATACGTATATATATATATATATACGTATATATATATATATATATATATATATATCGATGATGCGGAAGTACTCAGTGCCTTGGCTGACGACGTACTTTTGCCAACGTTTCTTCCAGCTCTCGAACCCTATCTGGTAAGCCGCCTTAGGTATCCTCTTCAGGTCCGCCGTACAATTAGTTTCTATGTCCGCAATAAAGTCGAATAGGCACCCTTTCAAGATTGATTTTAACTTAACGAAACAAGAAAAAGTCTGATGAGCCACATCTGGAGAGTAGGGTGGCTGCGGGGTCACGGAAGTTCCAGTTCTGGCGAAAAACTCTGTCACTATCAGCGCCGTGTGAGCTGGCGCGTTAGCGTGGTGGAAACTCCATGCATTGTGTCTCCACATGTCCGGCCTCTTTCGGCTCCTTGCGACCCTCAGCCTCTTCATAACCAACCTTTAAGTAGAAATCTTTGTTGACGGTTTGACCTTGAGGGACGCATTCGTAATGAATGAGCCAATGCCAATCGAAGAAACACGCCAGCATGGACCGGGACATGTGAGCTTTCTTTGGTCGCGGAGAATGAGGACATTTCCACTGTGAAGACTGGACCTTTGTCTCAACATCACAACCGTAAACCCAGGTTTCGTCAATGGTTACGATGGTTTCCAGAAACGCTAGGTCGGCATTGGCTCGATTCAGGAGTTCTTGACAAATGCCCACACGTTTTTGCCTCTGTTCATCAGTCAGCACCCGCGGGACGAATTTTGATGCGATGCGCGTCATGCCCAAAATGCCTTTCAAAATTGTCTGACAGGATCCAAAACTAATATTCACTTCCTCGGCTATCTCCCTAATAGTTAATCGGCGATTTACCCGCACCAAATCGTTCACCAATTTGGCATGGTTGGGGTCTGTTGAAGTGGAAGGCCGCCCCATTCGCGAATCTCCATCTGTCGAGGTTTTGCCCGATTTAAGACAACTGTAACACTCTGAACACTGGCTTCGACTCATAGCTTCATTAGCAAAGGCTTGCTGTGTCATTCCAAATGCCTCCGTAGCACTTCAAGTTTGCAATCACTGCCAAGTTTGAAACATAATTTCACGTACACACGCTGTTCTTCTAGCTGCTTCATTGTTGGTGTTGCACGAGGCGACGAACAGATTTAGACACGTACCACCGCTGGTGGCACGACTCGACCTAAACAAACGCAACACCTCTCGTTTTAGTCGTCTGATATGTCTCTAGTTGACGCGCTGTGTCCCGTTTCGATCCGTTAAACGGTTTGCGCAGAATAAAATCAGTCCCTTATTTCTTTGATCGTACCTTGTAATGTACATTGGTAAATGGAATAAGAGATGTAAAAGTTGTAAAAAACTGTAAAAGGATGTAATGTACATTTGTAAATGACGTAAGAGCCAGATAAAGGATATAAATTTTAATTGTCACTCCTCATTTAGAATGAACTGATATCTTTGCTGCCATATTTGTGTGCAAAATGAAAATTTCAAGATTTTCTCGATCTAAAAATATTTAGAAAAGTACAATTATATCCTCATCGCACTTAGCCAATGGTATTTTGTTCATTTTTACACTAATACCCGTATGTAAAAATTAGAAGATCTGTCTTCACACCATTTTGGCGTGATGTGATACCAACAAATTCTCAGATTTATACAACATGTATTACGATTACGACTTCATTAGAGAAGACCATGCACAAGATTACAAAAATGTATGAAACACTTTTAAGACCATTTGATTTAAGGTGCACCGTAGTGATATCATGGAATTTTATACGCGCATTTACGTCATTTTTAAATTAGGAATCACCTTATTGCACTAAAATAAAAAAATCGACTGGTATTTTCCTTTTAGATTAAGAGAAAAAATGGCCTCTGATTCAAGATGTAGATTGCCAATTTACCTTAATCTACTGAATAAATTGGCTTAACTTCTCAGTTTGTTTTGGTAATTCTATCGTATTCACTCTAATTAATTACATTATTTGCCTTACAGAAGCCCAATCCTTGTTCATTGCATGGTATAATTTTGGTATCCATCTTGTACCGTCTTATTTAAGTTACTTTTTTGGGTCTGAACAGGCGTCTCCTGATTCAGTATTTTTGTCTATAATTCCATATTCTCAGCCCTGAATCCGATGCGTTGTGTTGATTGCTAACCATTTTTCAAATATTGTGCGTTTTTATTGAGTATTTAGGTTCACTTGATGATAATTATCAAACTTTCTAAAAATCTATTCATCGTTTTAAAAATTTAAAAGACACAGTTAGTAGACTTTTTCAAGTCAGGCATAAACCAACCGCCTTGGCACGCTGACTTTCCTTGCTTAAGCCTCACCCACCAAACAACCTAACACTCTAAACATCACAACTAAGCCTTCTTCAATTCCACATGCTTTCTGCCTCCCTTCATCTCCCCTAAAGAACCTATTCCATTCTACCCCTTACCACCCTTTCACCCCCGAATTGGCGCCATTAATATCCCATCGCCAATTGAAATGCCCATCCACATCTCTTTTCTCCTTCGGATATTTCCCAAAAGCCTTCTCCTCTCCCCTATCATGCTTGATACTTATTTTGTTTTTTCGTTTGCTTTCCTTTTCGTCCATTTACTTTTGTCTACTCTTACCCAAACGCATATCTCAAAATTCTCTCATCTATGCTTGTTCCCTTGCCTCAACGATCAAGTTTCCTCGTCGTACGAAGTTAGGCTGAATATTATGGTTCCCATTAATATTTTGTAATCATCCCTGCTCAACGTCCCTGTCAACCTCCTCCTTCTTGCTTTTTGCCTCATCTAATATATCTTATGTGCCTACTACTTCGCCCATTTTCGCCCAAATTACCTCCTATCTAGTTAAACTGTTCCACCTCCTCAAATTTTAATATTTACATTACTTAGCCTTTCCAGTTATCATGGGCCTGATTACCTTTGTTATGTTTACATTGATTCCCTTACACATTCTAACACACGTCACGTGACGTTACCTACAACAACGCTACATAATCTATCACAGCATCGAACATTATTACGTCAAGTTTAAAAGATAAATATTCTATTGACTCATTAACCCTCATTGAATCTTTTTGGTAACTTTGTAACTTGTCCGATTTTGTCAGAAATATTGATAAGATCTTACTTAACTTATCTTGAAGATGAAAAGAATTTACTGGGGGAAAGGGAGGAATACTCGTTAAAACAATTTCAAACTTTCTCCAAGCCTGCTCACTAGAAATGCTAATAATTATTGAGCTCCTATCTGCAGTTTTCATTGTTGCTTTAGAAAGTTCAAGGCTGTTCAACCTCAGTCGCAGGTTCAGGCTTCAGGTTCAGTCGCTGTATTTACATTAATAGGATATATGGGTACAATACGCAATCATTATTGATTTGTGATTTGCATTCCTAAAGAGGTGCAAAACACCGTGATTGTTTGTGTTTGCAACGAATGAATTTGAAACGAACTGTATGCGTTCGACACGAGTACTTTGAAACGAAATCCTCCTTTTCATTACATTCGGGAAGTTTGAAAATTAGTCCTAGATTTGTGAGAACATGGACTTAAAAACTTACTCCCTTTACGATACGGAAAACTCCGAAGCGGAAGTTAGTGACTTACCAAAGCTTTCATAGTGCCAGGAAGTCTGTATCTAATAAACTTCAAAGGAAATATCCACGCGCGCCCCATCGCAGCTCCCACGCTTTCTCCCGGGCCTCGACACAGGATGTCGGGTTCTTAGGTCCTACGGGAATTAATCACAATTCGCTTGAGGCAATGGAAGACGCGGAAACGAAGTACGAGACTCTACAAAATCGATTGGAAAAAGTGGCCTTTTGGAAAGTCGGCAGCCGCGTGTATTGCACAAATCTCTTTCTCATAACTTTAAATGATGTTACTTTACCTTACTTTCCTTCCCCATCGAAACGTCACAAAACTGATTTGCTTCTAAATTATTTTTGACGTGCTGCACAGCTTGTTTCACTGTGTTGCTACCGGAAAGAATCTCCTCCAAGAATCGAAAAGGAGAAGTCTTAAAGACACTCACAGAATGAGTAAGCAGATAACAGCTATATTTAAGAGTATATTTTTTATTCCAAAAACGTAACATTTCCGTGTATTAGGAATTTAAAATTTAGTTGTACATCACAGACTCAAATTAGTTCAACGATTTGGAACAGTGCCATGAAGCGGAATTATTATTAGTTGGAACTCTATCAAAACGATTTAAGACACGGCGTTTTAAGATTTAAGCTTTGGATAGAGAAAAGATTGTTCAATCCTCATAACCTTTCCCAGAAAGAAAAAAGCCTGAAATCCCAAAATGCAGTAAACTATTAATTAATTCTGCATTCATGTTATCTCCCATAATTCCGCCAAATATGACTATTATTTCCCTACCCTTCTCTTTACCTAATGTAATGTTTACCCTCCATCACAGTCTTCAGCAATCCAACGCCAATGAAATGCTGTATCCTTCTTTTGATTTGTCCCAACAATTTCCTCTCCTCTGCCAACCATGCCTACCACAACTCGCTTGTTTTCCTTTCAGTTCACGTAACCCATGCCAATCATCTTACTTCAACGATCAAGTTTCCGAATCGAACAAAACCATGCTTCATATAAAAGTTTTAACGAACCTTTTCATAACTCGTTATAAATGCCCCTCATATTAACCCTTCTTTCCTGCGAAAGATTCCTTGGTAAACGTAATTCTTTTTCTTACATTACTACTAGTCATAATCTTGGTCCACAAAACTTCCAGGATATATTGGTAAACTTTTTCACCTGCTTTAGATTGTAACCTCCAAATTTTAATGTTTTACTTAGCTATCCTCTTCCTCGAAAACCTCATAACCTTTTTTTTCTTATGATTTTCATCCCACAATGAATAGCTAATGCGCTCAGCAACAACTGGGTAGAGCAGCCCTTGGCTGACTGGCTAAATAAAATTGACCATTCACGAACCTCACTACTATTATTAAATCTCCGCCGATACTGGTATATTTTCTTATTCCTATCACTAGCTATACACACAACATTTTTACCATTTCCTCAACATTTCGCCGGCCCCGGTGGCGGCGGGGTAACGTCCTCATCTGCCAATTCAAGGGTCGCGGGTTCGATTCCCGCCAGGGTGGGATTTTCCCCACCTAGGGCTTGGATGTTTGTGTTGTTGTTACTGTTGTGTTGTCATTATTGTCCGATGTAAAGGCCAAAAAGTGCTGTTTTCGGGCCATAACAAAAATAAAATAAATAAATAGCACATACATTAATAAACTCATATAATGGACAGTACTGTCTTATTCCCCTCATTAAACTACCCGTCCCAATTCTCCACCCATACCCGAGTAGTTTTACACACGTTCAGATTACGGAAAATTAGCTTCTCCCAACAATCAACTCCTATTATCTGGGATGCATTCATTTTCTATCCAATCTCCTCGATCGAGTGCCTCCTCGAAATGTGAACAAGCGAATATATCCTGATTGCACGAGAGCGCTCGTACAATCTCGTTCTCAAAGGTGCTTGGAATCACTACCATACTTCATCGCTATCGTCAACGAGCTTCCCTTGTAGTAATAGCTAATCCGTAATGAGAAAACATGAATCATCAGAGCTCTGGGGAGAGATCTGTTGTGCAGACGCCTCTCTGTTGTTGTTTCGGTGTAGTGATTTGTGAAGATGGAAAAATTAACATTAGAGTAGTGATTAAATGCTTAGTAAAGAAAGGTATGAGAGCCGAGTAAATTTATGCCGACCCTCAGAGCACTCAGACGGGCTCTGCCCCTTCATATTCAACTGTTTACAAGGGGACAAACGAGTTTAAGTTTGGTCGGGAGAACTTAGATAATGATCCACGTAGTATAGGCCAAAGTGTTGCACTGCCTCATAAATTATTGCTAAATTGCATGAAATAGTCAAAGAGAATCGCCTACTGAATGTGCGAGAAATCGCTGAAGCTGAAGGAATATCATCTGAACGGGCATATCACATTTTATCAGAGGAATCATTGTATATGAGAAATTTATCTGCTAGATGGGAGAAATCTATCTACAATACGTGACTTTTGACGCAGAATTGCAAACGCATCAAAATGGAAGTTTCCGAACAATATTTGACCCATTTTAAGAGCAACAAACATGATTTTCTGCGCCGGTTTGTATAACTTGGGTTCACCAGTGTACTCCAGAGACAAAGCAGTAGTCAAAGCAGTGGAAACATGTTGATTCACCACCACCAAATGAAGCAGAAGCAATACGGTTGGCTGGGAAGGTGATGGCTTAAATTTTCTGGGATGCGAAAGGGATTCTGTAGATAGATCATCTTCCCACTGCTAAAACAGTTACCGAAAAATACTACGCTAATCTCCTGGACCAACTACAACATAGGCCAGGTCTTACAATGGAGAAAGCCATATTTCATCAAGATAATGCACGCCCACACGCAAGTGTCGTTACCATTGCAATAATACGTGAGCTAAGATATGAATATTTGCCAAAACTGCCCCATTCGACCGATTTGGCTCCATCAGATTTCCATCTCTTCTCCAAGCTGCTCAAAATGTTCTCCGGTGGATGGATATACTCTTCAAACAAAGAACTAACACCCGAAGTGAACGGGTATTTTGCAGACCTGAAGGAATCTAATTTTAGAGATGGAATCGAGACATTGAACACCACTGGACCAAGTGCATTAATGTACAGGGAGACTACGTTGAAGAATACAAAAACTGTCACTGAGGTAAGCTAATTAATTCTATTTCATTCCGAGAGCTTTTTAAACTACCCTTGTGCTCCAAGTTCCATTCCATTAGTGGCATAATCACTGCTTTGCCATCACGGGTGCCACTTCACTTCCTGAGCCCCAACTGATCATCCCCTATGTAATCATTTGCCCTTGTCTCCATTTTTATTGATTATTCTACGCAGCAACTTATCTTCGTGTGAAACCAACTTCAATGATCTAAAATCCTTGAATACGGCTGCCCTTCACTTTTTTGGACGGTATATAGCAACGATCTAATGAAATCCCCCGGCCTAATTCCTCCCTCATAAATATTGCCATTTTGCTGATAAAAATTTTTCCTACCACTTTTACACTAGCCTGATCTAAGTAGATCCGCAAGAATGTCGTCTATCGTTACAGACTCATTTGGTTTAATTTCCCTTAATGTTCTCTCCATCTCGCAATCAAGTATTCCTGGCTATAAGCTATCTCCACCTACGTCATACTCTCTGTCTATGCCTTCTCCTTCTTACTTCCTTGTAGTGGGTTCACTTTTCATTATAGCTAGCCATTTTCACCATTTTCCTGAAAACATTCCATGTCCTCGTTCGGCATCTACCCTTCTTTCGCCCTATTAGTTTCTCGCCTCTCACCATTATAGCTCTCCTTGTACTTTCTGCCTGATTTTGTGTTTATATTTCTAAGAGGAATATTAAATGAAAATTTTCTGATTAAAGAAGAGTATATATTATTTTTATTTACCAGTCAAGGTAGGTTTTCCATAGACGCAGATACTATATACTACTAGATTTCTAATCATGCCCACCATGTTTTGCTAAAAATAAATACCATATAAGAATGAATTACAGAAATTATTCTTCAAATCTACATGTATTAATTAGTCTTCTAATTCCTGCCACCATTCACTCGGTCCAACAACGTTCAACTATTCTTTTCCTTCCTCCACCTCGCTCAATTCAACATTCACCCCTCCGTTGCAGTTCATCACTCACTATCATTCTCAATCTCAATAAACCATTTACTGTTACTGCTTGCCCCCAGTGGAAGAAACTCAGTCAAGCTCCTTCAATTGCAAAATTTAAAAGAACCTTACATAAGACACTCCTAAAATCACATCAGAATTGCAAGTAAAAAACCTTCAGGAGCTCACGATCATATCGCATGCACACAAATATTAGTCAGAAGTATTCACTTCACGTGTTAATCATACAGTTAAATCTCACTTTTGGTTATGGGTCATAGTTAAATATTTTATTATTTATCATTTAATTCTAGTAGTGCTTTTTCTTTTATATTCATTAATTCTGCATTATTAATCTATAGTTTTATTTTATTTTTCTCCACATTTATATGTGTATATCGGGTCTGGGACTAAAACCATGGACTACAACCTTGTCGTGGTGGAAGGGCTTGTGCGTTCCGATGAACGCACTAGAGCTGTGCTGGCCGAAGTAATAATAATTGCTCCTGGTAGGGTCACCCATGCCAGATAGGTCGAAGGTTAGGAGCCAGACGAAAGGTAATCCACGCAGCGCCTGTCCCTCAGTGAGGCGGCTGCAAAGGCATCTGACCCCAGTGGAGCGGCCATTAAGTGACGGTGTCACGTTAAAAACACTATTGAGGAAGGCAACGGGAAACCACCTCAATTATTATTCCCATAAAAACGATGTAAACAATAAGGAAATTGAGTCCTGGGAACTGCGGGATTCGGCCCGAGGGGCCGTGTGTCGTGCCTGGCACCGGGGGAGGAAAGGCTTCCGCGGTCGTCATCCCACGAAACCCTTACGGGGCAGAAATAATAGCAGCAGGACAGAAGATGCAGAAGAAGACGAAAGTAGTTAGAATAGGAACATTGAACGTCAGGACAATGTTGAGGACAGGAAAATTAGAAAATAGTAAGCGAGAGATGGAAAGAAGTAATATAGATGTTTTAGGTCTCTGCGAGGTGAGATGGCAGGATAGCGGGGATTACTGGAGTGACAATTATAGAGTGATATACAGCGGCGGGGACGAGAGCCAACGAGGGGTTGCCGTAATATTAAATAAAGAAGTAGGAAGAAGCGTAGTCAACATAGAGAAAGCAACAGATAGAATTTTACTCGTAGAGATTAAAGCAGAGCCGACGAACTTGGTCATTGTTCAGGTATACATGCCACCGAGCAATCACAAGGAGGAAGAAGTCGATAGGATAAACGATGAGTTAGAGGATATAATCGCGTGTGTTCCTGCAGGGAAACATTTGATAGTGATGGGGGATTAGAATGCGACTATGGGTTAGGCACGAGGAATGAACGCGGGGAGAAAGAAATTGAATTCTGCAGGAGACAAGATTGGTTTGTGCTCAAAGGAAAGAGATGTAATATCGGGAAACGGGAAGTGTAATAGGGCCTCTTCTATTCTTAATACACATTAATGACTAAAACTCACACATTAGCAGCAATCTCAGGTTATTTTCTGACGACACGGTAGTATACAGGGAAATAAGGAGCCCATCAGATTGCGAGCTACTCTCCAGAGACACAATCTCGGATTGGTGCAAGAAATGGGGGTTTATGCTTAATGTAGACAAATGTGAAGTTTTGAAATTTTGGAACAAAGAGGTGGCGAACAGGATATAAATTACGAAATAGAGAGTTCAGTGATAACTGCAGCCAATCAAGTAAAATACTTGGGGGTAGTTCTAACACCACGCCTTTCATGGGAAGCACATATCAGGATAATTATTATTTGAAATTAGGTAATCTACCGGTTAAGGTAGGTTTTTGGATGGACACAACTATCAAACAAATATTTTGTAACTCCAAGCAAAACCCAATCTAGCAACCTACTCCACATCAGGTCCCTCTTCATCTCTGTGTACTTCTTTCCTCCCTTCATCACGTCCAACATCCCTATCCTGTTCCTGCCCTTTCCTCGCTTGCCCAACATTCTCCCCTCTATTACCTTCTTCAACATTCCACTATCGCTCAATACGCCTATCATCCGTTTTTCCTGCCGCCATAGGACTTCTCTCAGCAAACCCGTCTCCTCGCCCACCATCTCCAGTACTTCATTTGTTTTCCTCTCGGTCCATTTCACCTTCTCAGGACAATATGCGGATCAAATTTAAGGAAATGTAATGATAAAGTAAAATAGAGGTGTTATTTTGCTCTAGTTAGACCTCATTTGGGCTATGCCGCAAGTATTTGGGGTCCTTGGAGTAAAAATTTGGCAAAAAGGATTAGATTAAGTCCAAAGAAAATCTGCCAGATCCGTGAAAAGAATTTTATGATACAAAGAGGAGTGTGAGAGGTCTAAGGGGAATTAAACTGGGAGCCAATTGATATGGGAAGAAAACCAGCAAGACGTAGACTTTTAGAAAGATTCAGAAGCAGCGAGTTTAACGATGACACTAAAGGAATTATAATGGCCCCACACTATTAGGGTAGATCAGACCACAAAGATAAGATAAGGTAAGGATTCCAGTACACATAGATATAGATTCTCATTCTTTCCACGGAAAATCAGGAATCAAAATGGTAAGAAATTGAAGTCACTTTAGAAATATTAAATACATTTAATTTACAAGTCAGGACAAAATTAAACGACACGTAGACATAAGGTGTATCCGTAGGTGTTTGTGTATTTTAATTGATAATATATGCTTTCACGTGAGTGGAAATTAAAAGGTGTTTGCATGAATGTATGCTATTTAGTGCGTTTAGATTGGCATGAATTTGTGGGTTACTCATGCGGTTTTATTCTTAATTTCGGGTGGTGACCTAACACCCTCCGCCACACGCCCCTTTAGAGGCTTGCGGGGTATTATGTTAAAGTAGATGTATTTGGGGCCCGCGCTTTGGCTTTTGAATGGGAATCGACGCTCTTTTGCTGTCCTGTCTCTTTTCTCGCGAATCCCACGTTTTCCTTTTTTGCCCTCCAGAATTCTGGTGGCTATGGGACCTTGGCCAGTCGTTTCTTTGCATATGGAGTCGCTTCTCATATCAAAAACTCAAATTATTAAACTTCTGAAATATAACTTCAGGATAATATAAAACAGTTCGAATCTATGAACCGTGAAGGGTAGGTCGGTATGTGATAGATGTCGCAACAGGTGAAGAATAATTGCATATATCCGTCTGATCAAACTACGAGGTATTGTACATTGACTTGTATATTGCTTTGAATATTAGCACTTATGTTTTAGGGGCCGAACAAGAGGAACACTATATCCAACTTACGTCTGCAAGGCGGAATTACGATATAAGGTATTTTTGTTGGTAGATGTGCAGCAGCTCCTATCGCATTTTCCCCGCATATATGAACGATACAAATAACACAATACAGCAAAGATATACATATTTCAGATACTCAAGATGGGAACGTGTCCCTTTAAACTTATATTTGTGTTCTAGGCGCGAGGAATTATAGTTTCCGCCATATTATTTCAGAGTTCCTCATTTTGGTTCGGTAACCATTATTATTCAATAATAACCTTCAATCTGAGGCCATTAAATTCTAAAAACTGTGTATTTTCACGACTCATATGAATTCAACTCCCACGAAAGGTTGTGTAATTTGAAAAAAAAATGCTCACCTGATGAGACGCTGTTGACTGCAAGTGGCACGTGGACTTCATCCATGGCGACTTCCCTTCGCCGGAGTCCTCCTCCCTTGAGGTTGGAGCGGCCGCCGGACTGCGTCCATCCATCCGCCTCGCCCCTGTCGGCTGGCTAGATGGGCCGGCCGGATTTGAGAGAGGGGGGTGGGCCAGAGAGCGAGGGGGGGTTGGGTGGAGGGAGCGACAACGTTTGGGCGAGGAGGGGGAATGCGGTGCCGAGGCCAACTGGTGGTGGGAGTCAGAACCACTCCAAGCGGTCAGTTGTCGTACGTCAAGTTCGGTTTTCGACTGCCCACCTACACTTCCCGCTCCGCTCACTATCAATCTCGTCTCCCGAATGCTGGCAGAGCGAACGGAAGGAACATTTCAGCCGTATCGCAGAGTCGTTCGAACAGTAAGACTTATCCAGATGGATTTCTTCTGCTCTCCCGTCAAACCATGGCGACGTCGCGTTGGGCGCGCAGTGGGAAAGTGGCATAATACGGACCCTTATCACCACTTGCCCATGAACTCTCGAAGAGGCCATTCGGCGTCGGACTTGCAGGCGTGCATATTATTGAGGTCCAATCATTTAAGCATTTGTCAAAAAAATGATCTTGAATTAATCTTATTAATCTATGAGACTTTTAGAAAGGTTCAGAAGAAACGAGAAACAATGACGCCAAGGGAATTATTATAGACCCACACTATTTAGTTAGATTAGACCACAAAGATAAGGGAAATAGACTCCATTACACGCAGCAACCAATCACGAATCATAATAGTAAGAAACCGAAGTAATAATAGAAATTGCAAAAACATTTCATTTACAAGTCAGGACAAGATTAAAAGCTTCGTAGACATAAGGTTTCTTCATAGGTGCATGTTTATATTAGTTGATAATGTATTTATTAGCATGCATGTAAGTTGTGAATGTTTTAGCATGAATATATGTGCCTTTGTGTGTGGATATTGGCATGAATTTGCGGGTTATTCATGCGGTTTTTTCATAATAACGGGCGGTGACCCTCGCCACACCCCTTGAGGCGGCTTGCGGGGTACTGGGTAGATGTAGAATTAAACTTTCGCATCTAAACAGGTTCCAAAAAGATCTGCCTCTACTCCTCTGGACATTGAAGGCATTGTAGGTGCCAAAAGTCTTACATATCGATATTCTGGTCCAGAGCGTAACCATCATCTGGGGAAATATCTGTGAGAACGGGAGGGAGAGGTCTGTCGGCGTCAGACTAACCTGTCGCCGACAAGGTCTGGTATTCCAAAAATGCAACCAATAGAGCTTCTGTCCTGTACATACGCATTACAGAAAGCAATTTCTCAATTCTCGCCTCTTTTTCGAACGGCGGAAGGTCACGAAGTCGGTACTTGAAGAAGAGGGTAATACAACTGAGGTTCATAACGTCTGCGAGGAATTGACGGTGGGTTTGAAAATGATCAGTTGGCAACGATTAGACCCCCGATATCCTATTCTTCTTCCAGTTGGAACTCTTTGGGACGTATATGAATGAAATGGAGTAAAGAGGTGAAACTTTATCACGTCGACTGGGACGTCACGTCCACTGTTTCATACATTTTCTATCATCGTTTTATTATTGTTTTATCATTTTATTATTTCTGTAAGCGAACTTCTCATTCATTATTTCATAAACATGAAGCTTAAGGTGTTCATAAAAATGAACACATCTGATGCAGTAATCCACCCGATGATCACCAGCGCCGAACAAGCATGCAACCCTTCCAGTAGTTAGTGAAAGAAATACTACTTCAGATTGGAGATCCAAGTGAGTTTCGGTGGAATTCTTTACACTTCAAGACAGTTATCGGGAACTGTGCCATATATATATTTTGTAATTTTCCCATGGGTCATTGAGAAAATCTAAACTTGACAAGAGCCAAATTTATGTTTGGCAAGTAAAATAAAATTAATTCAAAGATATTTTCAAAAATCTCTAATATGTCCCGTATCGATTCATCATTTTCTCAGTTAATTACGACCAGGAAAGGGTATTTATGGAGGAAAGAGAAACAACTTCAGTTATGAACGGTAATTTGGTTTATTTCATTCCAAAAATATTTGCAGACGCAGTGTACCGATGGACTCTGCCTCACATGGTTGATGACGTCATTCTGCAATGGAAAAAAAGAATGACAGAACATTATGAAAAGATCCTCAAACGTTCACCAATGCCGATTAAAACAAATAAGCCTTCATTTGTGGTTTAAGTAACATGTGCTTATTCGTGCTGTGACATAAAATTTGTGAACGAACATTGCGCGAAAAAGTTTTTTTTTAATTATTCTCATAATTTATAAGAGACCTTAATAAGAGATCATAAAAGTAAAAAGAATGCCATACAAAACTTTAAAATAAATTACCGATTAGTGAAAAATATTTTATTACACCATTTGCCTGAGCCCCGATGAGAACGTCAATGCGCTCATAACAATGGAGTTGGACATAACATAAAGTTGGAAAAGATGAGAATCGAGATCCGTTGACATGGAGATGACGCAAGTTAATGCTTCGGTCCTTAAGTTACGCACTGGTTAGAAAAGAAATATTTATTCCGTCTATGACAGCATGCCCTTAACAATCTACACTCTTGAGAAAATGCTACTGTGGAACACTTAATGGTTTGTGGTTTTGATAGCATCAAGCACACTTCGAAGTTTGACAAAATCACGCCAATTTACACGCACCTGCACATACAACGAATTGTAAATAAATTCACATTCATGAAACGTTTGCTTGAGTGCGGCTAAACCAAAGGTTGTAGATTTCCATCAATGCAATTCCCAGATTCGAATTTGTTTGGCAAGATTTTCAAGATGAAACACGGGTTTAGAACATGATAGTGACTCGTTCACGAGCAAATTAAGGGCAAAACGAAATAACTTTTTCCTTGGTTACCACGTCCATTTTAACTTACATGTTATCATGAATATCCGCCGCCTAGTAGTAGTATCCAGGGAGTCCGCGGTAGGCATAGGGGGAACCGTAGTATCCAGCACCATAGAGTCCAGCGCGGGGATAGACTCCTCCCAAGCCGACGTAACCAGAGCGGAGGTAAGGGCTACCGTAGAGGCCGGTGCTGATGTATTGGGCAGAAGCCACAGCCAGGACGGCGAAGAGAAGGAAAAGAGCCTAGAGAAAGAGGGGGGGGGTCATTAGATGTCAGGGAAGACCCTACAAGGAAAACCCAGGGGAAAACCCTTCGGTAAATTTTAAGAAGGAGACGGACATCATCTCAATGAAGTTTACAGTTCAGTTACAAACAGCTTACAAATCAGAAATAACGTGCATGATTAAAAACTGCGACAAAAGGAAGAATATTGCTGGCAACACAGAAACTCGAATCGGCGATCAAGCTATTTTAGAAGTCACTTCTCTCGAAAGAAGTTGAGATAGCCGTCTAAAAGCCCGGGAGTATGCCGTCGAAGAGAAGAGACATATCCATGATGACAGAAAATGAGAATAACTCGTGGGAAGAGAGAGAAGAAGACGATACTCACGATCTTGTACATGGTCGGTTGGTTGGTGCGTTCTGGTTACTCTGCAGGTAAACAGTGTCTTGGCTTGGCCGAGGCTTTGCTTATATAGGTTTGGGGAGAGGCCGATCGGAAGGGCGGGGGGAGGGATTTGGATTTTTTCGAGGGGAGGGCGTGGAATGGGAAGAAGGGTTGTAATGGCGGGACCACCACCCTCGGATTGGGCCCAAGGGTGTGCCCCATCAAAGGACAATTCCGCCTCCCCCTGGGGGATTAAATGGGAGGGGAAGGGGTCTGCCCCCTCCCTCGGGCGGGAGGGGGCAGGGAGAGTGGCGGGAGGGCCTCCCTGACCTTGTCCTTCGACTCAATGCCGCCGCAATGTCGTGATGTGGACCGATGCGTGGCCGCTGTGGTGCCCGGCGGTGACGGCGGCCGAAGCCTTTTTCGGCTCCGGTTCCTCGTCACGACGCTGTGCGGGGGCGATCGGAATCGCCCGCCCGGAGCGGGCCGTCCTTCCGGGTCGGCCCATGGGGCTTCGGAGCTAGAAACATCGCCTCGCGATCTGACAGGTAAAGCCTCGACACACCTGTCGAGCGAACAAAAAAGATTAAGGGCACGGGACGTGATTGATTTTGATACTTGCTTCTTAAGTATTGCGGAGAAAACTTGTATTAAAATGCAAATCCCTGAGACCCACCAGTGGTCCTTCTGGCAGCGATGAAAAAGACCTTCGCCTCAGATAGTCTCACTCATGGAAAATACGGCAACCTGACTGATCAAATGAATATTCTTTTGATATTTATCACACTAATAATATACTAAATTCCACCGAGTGCACTATTTAATGTCGCATTGTACAGATATTCCTTCTTTGTTTTGAAATTTTGAATAAGTCATAAAAACAAGTCTCTTTTGGACCTCTTGAGTTAGGTAGCTACCAATTTGAAACGGACATCTATTTGTAAATTATTTTTTCGAACTTTAGTCGTCTGCAGTCTAAGTAACTCGAAACTTTGTTTCAAACTCAGGACGTGCGACACCAGAAGCAAATATATCCGTATCAGGGTGAGAGAGGAGCCCGCAACAGTTCTCTTAATCAAAGAATTTGTACTACTTGCCCAAAGGAAAACTTCTTTAACGTCGCATGGTCCAAGACACCGAGGTCTAGTTGTTCATGAAAAGAAGTCGCTAATTTCTGCACAAATCTCAATTACCATTGCTTGTTTTAAAGGTTCATGGTGTTTTAGGGAAACTATTAATCTGTGATAATAGAAAATGTTAATAGTTGTATTTAAAAAGTAGAATGTGGATGAAATCCACTGTCAAATCATCAAACCACAATAAATTATTACGTACCTATTCTTATTATTGTAAATTTTAATAGCGATAGCGGAACGTGAAGCACTGGAAGAATTCGGAAAACCATTATATAAGTTCCTGAGTGCAAATATTAGATGCAAGAAAACGTTTCCAAACATACTTACAGCTCTCGCTCCTTCACCTATGTGATTCCCCACACCCTATGTTGAATTTGTAGGTGATATCAAGAGATGAGTCATGTTTAATCCTCAATGGGAACTCAATGAGAACTTCTTTCATCCAGGGAAAATTCAGGTTCACAATGGTATTATGTCTCTCATGCTGAGATACTCCCATTCTGGGAGGTGGGGGAGGGACCATTGTATGTTGCATGTCCACGTGGTAGTGGAATTTCCCCTTCTTACTTGCCAAATTCTAATTCTCATGTTATAGGATGCATTATTACTAAATTTGAATCTGCATGTGTGTGCCAGTTAATAGTGTGTATAATGCATAGGTCTAAGTTACAAATGTTTTTGCATGAATATATGCGGCTCTGTGGGCGTAGGTTTGCATAAATATATTGACCTTGTATGCGGTTTTGTTCTCTTTCACGGCTGGTGACCTAACACCCCCCGCCACGCCAACTTGCGGTGGCTTGCGGGGTATTATGTAGATACGAACCGGTAGCAATTTTAGTGAACAAATCATGATAGTGCCTGGAATTCTGGGAAATAATGAGCACACTCCATCAACTTGAAAACAATTTTAGTAATTCTAAAGGCTCTTCATGATCAAATGACGACTTAATTCCATGGCAAAAAACCCTTTCCACACGTCGCTCTGTGAAAGCTTGCCGGGTTAATGGTATCCGTGTACGCATTGATCGATTTGCTTGACTGCCAAAGGGGACCCCATCGCTTTAGAAGTGACTACGGAGATTCTTTCGTGTGTTTGGACTGTTCAGAGAGAATTAAAAGTAAGCTTCTCAATTATTTAATCGGAAAATTTGCTTTCACTCTGTGGAGTGAGTGCCCTTTGGGTCTTTGTGGAATTCACCGGACGCCTTTCCTTCTTCTCAACCTCCAACGTTCCCTCGGCTGATTCCACTGCGGGATTATGGCGAGATGCAGAAAGAAGTACGAACTGGAGTTTCTCATCGGCGGCCGAAGGGTTCATTCCCACAGGATAATGAGTCGAAAGGATTTTTGCCGTGCATTTGCGCCAAGGCGAGTTGATCGTGAGGAAAATGTAGCAGAGTTCACCTCCGACAAACGAGAAACATTCAATTTCCTCCGAAATCTACGACCGATATCATCAATGGAACAGCAAAGCGACAATAGCGACAGAGAATTTTTTATTTAGAATTATCGTCCACTACCTGCACTTTAGAATAATTACCAAATGACGTAAATTGTCTTGGAGTTGTGAACAAGGCGGCATAAAATGAAATTAAAAGTTAAAATTTACTCAATGCAAACGTTGCATGGTCAGGCTTCACTTTCATTTGATGGATTCACTTTATGTCTTAAAAGCTGTAAAAAAAAGTTTTATGAATCTGAATTGCTTTCGATTATAAAAAAAATATTGGCATTTCGCCTCGGTGGATTCAATTAAATTTTTAAGTATTAACGTAATGAATTAGGCGGAATGAAAATTTGCAATTGCGCTGTTTTCATCGACGGATATGAAAAAAAACTATTTTCAAGGATACCTAATGGCGCAATGGCATAGAATGAAATAAATATCATTCAACCGTCACATTTTATTATAAAGATGCCACTCAAAGCACTTTTCTTAAGAAATTTTCTCTTTTTGAGAAGTGAACGTTTTATACAGGTAAATCAATACCGAAGTCATTATTTACAATTGCATGCATCTATTTCCTCTCCCCCTTCATTTCCATTTCTCCTTTTCAGACTCTCCTTGTATTCGATCGCAATTTTCCTTTCACTCAAGTCTTTACAAAGGGTAACCCAATTCCCTAAAAATGGTGCGTCTCTTTTAAAATGGATCCCTTCACGGTACCGTGAAGGCTAAAGAGACAAAAGGCAAAACATTTAAAATTGAAATTTGGAACGCTCGGCGGTCGATATCCTGGAGTGGCCCTCATGTAGAGCTAAGTTATGAGGGTAAATAAGTAATCTTCGGGGTCGAAACCAACTCACCTGAAATTCGAATGGGGCAATTAACTCGGAAATTAGAATAAAAGGCAAATGGAGATGGTTATTGAGGTCTTATGAAGCGATCTCAGACGAAGGGAAAGGATAAAGGACTATAACGGCGCTATTTCAGTATTTCCTCCTTAGGCCATGGTTCTTGAAATAGGTTTTGGAATTTGAAATATGCACAAGCGTCATCGTCGTGCAGATGCTACTATGATACCGTCGCTATGCAGAATAGGAAGGAAACGATGCATCTAAGGCTGATTAAAGGCAAAGTGTTGTAGAATGCATTTGTGGTGTAATTAATTAATTACCAAACCCTTCCCGCATTAGAATGTCATTAGATAATGCAGTGCACTAAACAGTATTGTTCTTAAGTTCCCCCTTCCATCCCTCGTCTCTCTCTTGGAGATGGGGACCCTACCGCCGCCTGCAGCGTTGGGTCACATTCCATACATGTGTCCTTGGAGGAGGAGACCATTGTATGTTGCATGTCCACATGGCAATGGAATTCGCCATTTTACTTTAAAAATTCTAGCTTGCACGTTATTTGATAAATTTTTACTAAATTCTAAGGGGCATGAGTTTGTTAGTTGATAGTACATGTATTTGCATGCTTTTAAGTTGAAAGGGTTTTTGCACGAATGTATACGCCACTGTGGGTATAGGTTTGCATGGATTTGTTGATTTTGCATGAGGTTTTGTTCTCTTTACGGTTTTTGATTCATCTACATAATACCCCGCAAGCCGCCGCAAGGGCGTGTGGCGGGGGGTGTTAGGTCACCACCCAGTCTCTTTATCTACGTGATCAATCATTTGATTTCTTGTAAGTTCATGCTTTGAAGGATAAATTTAAATACTGATGAAATAATTATTGCAAAATAATGGAACACTTTGAGCAGGGAAGGCAGTTTCTGATACATTGTGTTCGTTGGATTTAAAATAAGAATTGAGTTAAAAGTTGCGCGTGGTTTAAAAATGACTAATTTTTCCTGTGATTCATCAGATGTTATCAAAATGCCATTAGCTCATTTTTTCCCTTCATCAATGTATAAATCAATACTTCTCAATGGACTATTGACAGGCTTTCCAGAAAAAAATAAAGAGTCCCCTGAAAGTAAATATTTCTTTCTTCAATCGCACCCAAGAATAAAATGATCGGCCTTGTGTCGTCCTCCTCATTTCACATTAATTCTGTTTCAGTGATAATTCGAAATGAAGGGAATGGGGAAATATTTAATTTGGAAGTAAATCCTTTTGAACCAAGTTATGCTACTTAAATGAGTTAACGTGCTCATGAGGCAATGTAGTAGCTGAGATATTATATAACAAATGCGAAATTGCAAAATAAAGAGGCCTATTAAGGAAGAGGAAAACGGAATAATAGACTTTCTGAGGATACCGTTCTGTCTAACTTACAATTAGTAGAAAGGAAGCTGAAGAGACTGTCTTTGAAATTCCGATAAAAAATTTCCTCTCTTACAAAGTCATTGAAGAGACCTAGAAACGCTGCATTCTCGATCGCTCCGGCTTTATCGTACGTTCTCCGAGAACAACGTCAGAGATTTATCTACATCTACTCAATACCCCGCAAGCCGCCGCAAGGGCGTGTAGCGGGGGGTGTTAGGGCACCACCCGTAATTTACAAAGAAAAAACCACATGCAGAAGCCACAAATTTATAGCCCACAAACAAAACATGGTATGCATTCTTACAAGGACCCATTCACCCCACATACATGCAAACACACAAACTACCAACAAAAGTACACATGCATCTACATCTACGGGGTCGCTCCCAAATGAGGTAGGACTGATTTTTTTACAAGAATTTTATTGACGATATACTTACATCGACTTAATAATCTTCAAAGTAAGCCCCTTGAGCTGCTACACACTTAGTATAACGTTGCTCCCATTCCCCGTACGCCCGCTGGAAATTTTCTTTGTGAATGCCGTTGATGACCCTCGTCGAAGCCTCTTGAACGGCCTTTATCGAGTCAAAACGTCGTCATTTGAGCTGCCTTTTCTTCGGGGGGAAGAAGAAGAAGTCCGGTGGTGCCAGATCGGGAGATTAGGGCGGGTGCGGCAACGCCGTATTCGGCCAGGAGCTGTCTGACGACGAGCGCGCCATGGCACGACACGTTGTCATGATGAAGCACCCAGCAGTTTGCGATTGCCGGTCGGACTCTTTTCACGCGTTCTCGGAGGCGGGTGAGGACCTGCACGTAAAAGTTCGCATTCACAGTCTCCCCTGGTGGGACAAACTCCTTGTGAACCACTCCATGACAGTCGAAAAACACAATCAACATCGTTTTGATTTTAGATTTGTCCTTGCGAGCCTTTTTTGGACTTGGGGACGCGGAAGTGTGCCATTCCGCGGATTGTCTTTTCGTTTCGGGGTCATATTGAAAAACCCATGTTTCATCACCAGTTATCATATTGTCCAAAGAATTTTCATCTCGGTGCAAATTGGCTAACACTTCTTCGGAAATGCGCACACGCGTTGCCTGTTTGTTGACACTCAGAATTTTCGGCACCATCTTGGCGCACACCTTGCGCATGGCCAAATCCTGTGAAATAATGCGTTGGACGTTGGATGCACACATACCCAACTGGCATGCAATTTCTTCACTGGTTAAGCGTCCGTCTGTGTTCAGCAGTTTCCACAGAGTGATGTCCACATTCGTGTCGGTTCTTGCCGTCGACGGCCGTCCGGAGCGATGGTCGTCTTCAACGAGCTCCCTACCCTCTTTAATCAACTTGCGCCACTCAAATACTGTGGAACGGCTAAAGGCAGTATCCCCATAAGCCTGCTTGATCATATCGAGGGTCTCAGGTGCCGTCTTCCTGAGTTTCGCACAAAACTTCACGGAATAACGTTGCTCTAAATTCAGATTCATTTTGTTTTCGACGCGGACAAAAAACTTGCTTCACAAAAAACGGTGTCCTCACTCAACGACAGCCCGCAGGCAACTGAGATTGGTGTCGGTCAGTTGCTAAGAGCCCCCTCCACCTTACCCTTCCAGGCCGAACCCCCTTCCACCGCTCCGTTCGCGCCAGACAAAATCAGTCCTACCACTTTTGGGTGCGTGCCTGTAAACCTTTAAATAGCTTAGCGATTTTTAATTTTGTTGCGACTTGCAACTTGAATGCTTTTACTATTTCTAAATGGACTTCGGATTCTTACTATTATGATTTCTGACTGTTCTGGGGAAGAATGAGTATTTGAATCTATCTGAATTGGAATCTATCACCCTTATTTTATCTTTGTGGTCTGATATACCTAAGGGGGGGGGCCATTATAATTCCTTTAGTGTATTCGTTAAACTCGCTGGTTCTCAATCTCTCTAAAAGTCTAAGTCTCGCTTGTTCTCTTCGTATTTCAAGGGGCTCCCAGCCTAAATCCCCCAAGAGACCTGTCACACCTGTGTTCTTGTCATAAATATTTGTAACGAATACGGGGGATTTTCTCTGGACTTTATCTAGTTCTATTTGCCAGATTTTCTCCCAAGGATCCCAAATACTTGCGGCATATTCCAAATGTGGTCTAACTAGTGCAAAAAAACACCTCTCTTTAACTTTCTCATTACATTTCCACACCACCCGTTTAATGAAGCCCAGTTTCTTTAAAGCGGATCCGCATATTGTCCTGACATGTGCTCTCCATGAAAGGCGTGGTGTTAGAACTACCCCCAAATATTTTACTTGTTTGGCCGTAGTTAGTACTGAACCCTCTATTTCGTACTTTATGTCCTGTTCCTTCCTTCGTTTGTTCCAAAATTTCAAAACTGCGCATTTGTCTATATTAAGCATTAATCCCCATTTCATGCACCAATCCGAGATTGTGTCTAAGTCTCTAGAGAGTAGCTCGCGATCTAATTGGTTCTATATTTCCCTGTATACCACCGTGTCAGCAGAAAATAACCTGAGATTACTACTAAAGTGTACGCTTGGGAGAAAATCTGGCAAAAAGAATTAGATAAAAGTCTAAAGAAAATCCACCAGATTAGTTAAAAATTGTTATGAATGATGGTTGAGGCCGAGACTTTGTGGAAATTCATTGCGAACAGGAGTTTAGAAATAACTTTGCAGCTTCCACATAAAATAACTTATTTTATTTTCCAAATAAAATAAGTTATTTTATGTGGAAGCTGCAAAGTTATTTCTAAACTCCTGTTAAAAATTGTTATAATAAAAACACAAGTGTAACGGGTCCCTTAGGTGATTTAGGCTGGGAGCCACTTAAAATACAAAGAGAACAAGAACCAACGAGTTTTAACGATGACACTAAAGGAATTATTATAATCAGGTAGATAAGATCACAAAGATAAAATAAGGGAGATAGATTCCAATACAGATAGATTCGAATACTCATTCTTTCCCAGAACATTCAAGAATCAATAGTACTATACCACTCATTTTAATATCGGAACAAAATTAAGCATTGCAAAGACATCAGGTATGGTGCATGTGCATGTTAGTTGGTAGTTTGTGGGTTTGTATGTGTGTAGGTTAAAAGAGTTTTTGCATGAATGTATAACATGTATTATTTATGGATTTTTTAAATTTGTGGCTTTTGCATGCGGGCTCTTTTTATTTACGGATGGTGCCCTAACATCCCCCGCCACACGTCCTTGCGGTGGCTTGTGGGGTATTAAGTAGATGAATGTACGCTAAAGTCATTAAAGTACATTAAGAACAGAAGAGGCCCCATTAAACTTCCCTTGGGGACGCCCGAAGTTGCACGTCCATCCGTTGAGCACAACCCACCGATGATAATAAAATAATAATAGAGTAAATAAGAGTGAAACACCTCAATTCTAGCATTAACCTTAATTCTCGTAATGAAATATCTTCATTTGGGTGAATGTGATACTAGGCAGTTCCTTTTCCCACCAATCCCCTGAATAGAAGTGTACAATTGATAAGAGTGTAGGGAAATAAATAAAAGTCTAGTTCGCCAAAAAACATTCTTCTCGACTACGCCGATGTGTACTTTTTACCACTCTTTGTCATTGAACCATAAAGAGACAGCAAGTACACATTATGCGTGTAGACTTCACGGAAGGAAATAAATATACGGGGATAGGTTGAAAAGAAATGCACACATGTTACCTTGTAGACACCACCAAACAAAAACAAAGAGCAAGACCGAGCAAAAAGTACAACTCTTAAATTTCAAAATCATATGTTTATTTTTCAACATAGTCACCCAATAAGGCTAACACATTTCTCCCCACGTGTAACAAGTTTTATCCTTCCGTCACTGAAAAACTCTTCCCACTTCTCTAGAATTCAGGAAGCTGCCTTCACGTCAACGTTCGAGGTGTAATGATTACCCTCGAGGTGTCTCTGGAGTTGAGGAAAATAATGAAAATCGCGAGGTGCAAGATCGGGGGAATAAGGAGGGTGTGGAATCGGCTCAAATGTCAGGTTTCGCAGAGAATCTCCAGCTGCGCGCGAGGTGTGTGGACAAGCGTTGTCATGTTGCAAGATTATTGGCGCCAGGCTGCCTTTAACACGAAAAACTCGACCAACTTTGTTTGCGATACGCTTTTGAGTGATTTGTCGGGTATTTCTGACTAAAATCTTCGACGAGTTTGCAGTGTTTATCGTCTGTGGCAGTGATCGGACGTCCGCTGCGTATTTCATCAACAATTATGGCTTTTCCAGGCTCGCAACCACGATATTTTACTACCCATCGATTTACCAGATGCAGACCAATCAACAGTATCGTCACCATTAACAGCCTTTAAACGACGACGAATCTAAGTAGGAATCACTTTTTAAAATCACGCTGTTAAACCCGCGTTGATATGTCAGTAGAACACGTCTCCATACTTCCGCTTCTCAAAATACACTGGATGAATGCAACGTCCTCAAACCTGCGCATGCGTGTTGAGGGGGAATGTTACCTTCACATGCCCCCAGAAGGGCTTTTGAAGGTCATTTTGTCTGTGGTCTACAATCATGTGTGCATAACTTTTTAGCCTACCCTTGCAGGTCAGTGGGAAACCGTACGTCGTAGGGCTCCTAGGGATTTGACCGCTCCGACCCGACAGAGGGCGTTTGGAACTTCGCGAGCTCTATGGAGAAATCACTTAAGTTTTTATGCATTTAACGTACCACAAAATTCTATCACGATACAGTTTAATCCAATATTTCATTCCCAGCGTTTTAAATCAATTGCCAATATTATGCGTGGTGACAACAATTAACTGCATTAATAAACAAAACTGTGTCGAGGTGGCGTCCTCGGTGGACCCGGGGTTAGGTTCACAGTCCATCTAACCACAAGTCCGCGGATCCGAATCCCGTCTTGTTGAGTTTCCCCCATTTAGAGGTTATTTATTTGGGACTATCTTAGTTGCTTACAATCTAAGATTAATACCAAATCTGTATGTTTTTCGTTGTTTTGAAATGAATTAATGATTTTATTTTGACCAATGGAAAAATGTCTTAAAAGTAATTTACACTCATCGCTTAAGTTCATGTGAATGACATCTACATCTACATCTACACAATACCCCGCAAGCCGCCGCAAGGGCGTGTGGCGGGGGGTGTCAGGTCACCACCCAAAAAAGGAAAAAAGAAACACCGCACTCAAAACCAACACACACATGCAAACCCCAATCCACAGCAGTGCACACATTCATCGCAACATCCCACCATTCGACGCGCATGCAAACACACATCCACCTCCCTTCACTCCACAAGCATGTAAGCACACACGCTTAACTACAACAAACAATTTCACCCCAGGATGCAGCAAGAAACCAATCACGAACGTGGAAGCCAGTCTCCAGCAAGCAGCCAGGCGAATCACCACCACCACAAGAACGCTCCGCACAAAAATCTCTCCTACTCAAGACGAGGAATCTGGCCCAACGCTGCAGGTGGGAGGAGGGCACACCCACGCAGAGGGACAAGGGATGGAAGTGGAAATTTAGGGTAGCAAAAGAAGAGAAAACAATACTGTAAACAGCAATACATTACTTAATGGCATGCGGGAAGAGTTTTGACACAGCACACAGGAGGCTAGCGAAAGTGAATGCAACTGAGTTCAACTAACTGTTACCCAGACGCCGAGGGTATTTACTTACTACATAAATGAAAACGTCATTGCATGTGCATGAATAATATGCACATTTTTAATTAATTCCACTCAATGTACCGAAATAGTATAACTAATAATGGTTTTAGTTTCTCATGCGTTCGCATGTTAACATTCAATTACGTAGGTATTAATTAGATGCACATTGAATTTCGTTGGTGAGAATTCTATTAATTAGAAATAAATTAATGTGACCCTCTTAAACCTTCTAATTGCCTTCAAGGTCATTAGAATATTTCAAATCTCGTATATCCAGATTAAAATTATATTCGTTTATACATTTTAAGAAGGTCGTTTTAACGGAAATCAGTACCCATGTGGCCAATTTCTTTGGGAACCCAGAGAAAATGCTTCCTGACATTATTCCATTTCCGATAGCTCGAACTAATTAATTCAATTTTTATATGGCTAAGGAGATAGCCCAATTAAAGCAGATGTATTGCTGCGGAACTTCCATTAGTCATCCTTCATCGGGCAGTCATGAGAAAATCTGTTGATAAGCATGGCAGGCAAGTGGCTATCAGAGGGCGCTGACAATACCTTTATTTCTCCGCACAACATTGCAGGTAACCCAAGGTTTCTACTCTCTATCTGTTCTTATGACTTGATTCTTACCTGCAGAAAACCACATATGAACAAGTCGTAAGCTATTGCAATCGGTGGATTCAGAATTCAGAGCCAAATGGCTTTTGAAAATAAAACATTGAGGAGAGTGGGGATGGCTCGCACCGATAGATACACTTCCAAATTCCCAAAGTTATCTTTTAGTCACGCAGTTTTGTGTGTCAACCGAGGGTATCCAGTGCCATCATCTGGTTTCGAACACTAGGCCTTCCGTTTGGGACTCCTTATCCAGCTGGCTCCTGCCCCGTGTGCAAGTGAAACATGAAGGTGTGCGGCCCTCCTGCAAATCAGCGGCGCTCTCACTCATAGCACCGTTTGATTGATTCTAGCACACCTCATCAAACTTGATAAACCTCCCACGCAATTCATTGTCCCTTCTTCCTACTCTGTTGACTGTCTCATCTCGGCTACTCCATCACCTCAAAAGTAAGTCTGGTGCCAGCATTTATTTCCTCCTCCCTTGTAAAAGTATAAAAGTGGTGTGTGTGGCTTTTTTATAGCCCCAGCGTACTTTCTGACTCTCTTGGAATCGTGATGGAGTCATGTGCATCTGAATGTGGGCATTCGCTCCAATTACTGCCTTTAAAGAGGCGATAAACAGTCCGTCCCTTTGCAAGTCTCGAAAACCAGTTTTTCCTTCGAACCCCACTTTGATTCGTGCACCTTAAATTTAGCCCGCCTCCCTCCCTGCGTTTCCCTTGATATACGAATAAAGATCATTGAATTAATTTTGATGAATGCTACTTTTTTCATGCAATAAAGCTGAAGTAATCCAATGAAGCGTCTTCAAATTAAGACTATCGAGATAATGTACAATATATATGTAAGTATATATAAATGTATGTTTATAAATATATTATTAGATAATCTACCGGTTAAGGTAGGTTTTTGGTTGGACACAACTATCAAATAAATATTTGTAACTATGAAAAAAAACAATCGAGCAACATACTCTACATCAAGTCCTCCTTAATCTCTGTATACTTCTTTCCTCCATTCATTCCATCCAACATCCCTATCCTGTTCCTGCCCTTTCCTGGCTTGCCCAACATTCTCCCCTCTATTACCTTCTTCAACATTCCACTACCGCTCAATACGGCTTTCATCCATTTTTCCTGCCTCCATAGGATTTCTCTCAACAAACCCCTCTCCTCGCCCACCCTTCCTAGTACTTCCTTATTTGTTTTCCTTTCGGTCCATTTCACCTTCTCCATTCTTCTCCACACCCACACTTCAAAAGCCTCCAAACTACGTCTATCCTCCTGCTTCAGTGACCACGTTTCCGCGCCGTACATAGCTACGCGCCATATCAGAGTTTTTACGAGTCATACCTTATCCTCCCTACTCAACGGACCCGTCTTCAACTCCCTCCTTGAGAAAGCCTCCTTACCTAGCGCAATTCCTCTACTTAAGTCCCTACCACTTTGACCGTAATGGTCAAAAACACTTCCGAGATATGTAAACTGTTCTACCTGCTCTATTTTTTCCCCTCCTATTTTAATGTTTAGCTTAGCCTTTTTCTTTCTGGAAAATCGCATAACCTTTGTTTTATTAAAATTGATTCTCATCCCATATTTATCGCACTGAACCTCCAATTCACTCAGCAATGCTTGCAACCCCTTGGCTGACTGAGCAACTAATGCTTGGTCATCAGCAAACCCAACCGATTTTACGAATTCCCCTCCGACTTTCATTCCTACCTCCAGTTCTTCCCATGCCTCTTGAATCATTTCCTCCACATATACGTTGAACAGCACGGGTGACAATGGGCAAACCTGCCTTACCCCTCTTCCTAACAATGCCCATCCGGACTCTCCATTCCCCACTCGCACCTGAGCAGTCTGAGACATGTACAGGTTGCGGATCAGTCGCCTGTCCCTCCAATCAATTCCTTTTTTTTGCAATACACGCATTAATTGTTCCCAATCCACTCTATCAAACGCTTTTTCGAAATCTACGAGACAGGGAAATACATCATGATTGTATTCTATATTCATCTCGATTAGTGATCTCTTTACTGCAATGACATCACGCGTACCTCTTCCCTTCCTAAACCCAAATTGATTACACCCTAAGTAATCACTTTCCTTACTCTCTATCCTTTTCTTGATGATCCCGAGAATAACTTTAGCTGCGTGGAACTTATTTTTCTGTAAACCTCACATGATGTAGCCTTTACCTTTTTTGGAATAGGAACTAACACCGATCTCACAAAATCTTCCGGCCAGATTCCTTTCTCATAGATACTACGAATAAGTCCAGATAGTCTTCTTCCCACATTTTTCTACACATTTCAACAGTTCCACAGGAATGTTGTCTACCCCCACGGCCTTATTTACTTTCATCTCCTTTAATGCCCTTTCTATTTCATCGTCGAGTATGCCTGGACCTAAGCTATCTCCTTCTACCACATGTTGCTTTTCTATGTTTAACATTGTCGGCCTAAGTTCTCTACCATACAGTGTTTCTATATATTTCTTCCATCCCTCTAGTATTTTTTCTGGTTCTTACCCCACTTATCTTAGGTGTTACAACAGATCTTGCCTTCTTACTTCCCGATAATAACTTAACCTTGCTGTATAGCGCAGCAATTTCACCTTTCCTCTGTAAACTTTCCATATCCTCAAAATGTTCTTTCCACCATTTTTCTTTTGCCTTATTTGTGGGCCTTCTCAATTTATTGTTTAACACTTTGTACCCATTTTGCCTAACTCTGTGCTTACATTTTTTCATCTTCTTCTCTCATCCATCTTTGCAATCGTCTCATCCGATACCCATGGTTTCCTTATCCTTTTCCCGTTAACGGTTCCTAAAGTCTTCTGCGGCTTTCGAAATCACTGTCTTGATACATTCCCATTTTTCTTCGATAGTACTCCGCTCTTTACCGTCATCCATCACTGTCTCTACAGCTTGCTGATACTCCTTCCTCGTTAATTCATTTAATGCTTCTACATTCAATTTTCAAACCCGCCGCCCTTGCCTTAGGTTTTTGAAACGGACCTTACATTTCATAACACCTAAATTGTGGTCAGAGTCCGCATCCGCTCCTTGGAATCTGTGGGAATTTATCACACTATTCCTAACCCTGTGCCTAACCATTGTATAATCTAACTGATGCCTTTCTGAGTCACCTGGAATTTTCCATGTACACATACGCCTTTTGTAGTGTCTAAACCATGTGTTGGTGATGACTAACCCCTGTCTCCTGCAGAATTCAATTACTTTCTGCCCGCGTTCAGTCCTCGTTCCTAACCCATGGTCCCCCATCTCACCACCATCTCTTCCTTCGCCTACCGTCGCATTCTATCCCCCATCACTATCAAATGTTTCCCTGCAAGAACACACGCGATTATATCCTCTGACTCATCGTACATCCTATCGACTTCTTCTTCCTTGTGGTTGCTCTGTGGCATGTATACCTGGACAATGACCTCATTCTCATTCTCAACCTGGCCTCTGCCGAGAACGGACGTGCCTGACCTCGCTCGATGGAACCGGTTTGACCGTAGCCGAGCTTACCTGCTGTTACTTGTGTGCCTCTGTGCATATTCTTCCCTAGTGAAGTGTAGTGTGGTGTTAGCTTTTATTTTGTGATATAGCTTAGTTTATTTAGTCTTTGTGCTGTTTGTTATTATTTTTAATAGTGTGGTGGTAATTTTAGTGGGTATTCTTAGTGACTTGTAGTTATTTGTTTCCCGCTTCTCTGACTGGTTATTGGTGAGTACTCTCTCTCTTCTTCTCTTATTTTCCCCTGAGTGGCCACTTACAGTTACAAGTACAGTGTCCATTACATTAAGTTACCAGTTTCGTACATTTTTGTATATAGTACCGCACTATATAAAACAAAAACATATCTTTAGCATAGCAGGTTTAGCTTAGCTTTTATTTTTGGGGAATCCCTCTTAGACATCTTAGCATAGTGTATACAGGTTAGCTTTTGTTGGGACTCGGTTAATAACCAGAATGACTTCACCTAGGTCCCTTGTTGCCATGCTCGAAGGCACTGGCGAATGCGCAGCTCTAAGGGCTCGTATCGTCATGTTAGAGAGGATGGTACGGGAGCTTCGTTTTGAGATCGCCGGAGGGAGGGCTCCCCTCCGGAGAGTTGGGACTCGGTGTGGGAATTCGAAAACCCGCCACGCCCATACGGATGCACGGATTCGTCCGAATGCTACACGTGGCTGGCCGATTTGAGACCTGCCTCGTGTCCCATCTCTCAACGAGGGAGTACCTCTTGTCCGTAGGTCTGACGATTGGAGGGTTGTATCTCGGGGCAAGGGGAGGGTAACGCTGCGGCGAGGATTGGACTCTGCGGAGGCAGAAACCATCCCCGTCTCCAACAGGTACCAGGTGCTGTCGGATGACAGCACCACCGCACCTGCAGCTCCTACCCCTACTCCGAGGGCACTGCCTAGAGTAAGACATCAGCGCTCGGGAAGGGAGGGAACCGTTATATTAGGCAGTTCTAAGGTCCGGCGTATAATGCATCCGCTGCGCCGCAGAGTTCAACAGGAGGGAGGTGTTGGATTCTTGTCGTCCTGGTGTATACCAGGCGGCGGGGTACCCCAGGCGACGCAGGCGATGAAGGAGGCCGTCAGTAATACAGGTTGCTCAAAGCTACGCATTGTGGCTCATGAGGGAACGAACGACGCCTCAGAACGTGGATCTGAAGAGATCCTGCGCTCCTTTAAGGAGATGCACTCGGAGGTGAAACGGGTTGAGGCAGAGTTGAAAGTTCCTCTTAAATTAAGTTTTTGTAGTATTGTGCCACGTACTGACCGCGGAAGGCTTGTTTGGAGCCGAATAGAGGGTATAAACGAGAGATTGTTGGGATTCTGTCGGGAAATCGGAGCGGACTTCGTTGATCTAAGGCCTGTCCTCTCATCGTGTCGGGTACCCCTAAATCGCTCCGGGGTCCATTATACTGCCGTGGCATCACAGTGTGTAGCGCGTAGGTTACACGAACACGTTTCTAGGATTTAGCATAGTTGGAAGGCAAGAGCGCAGGTCATATATTGGGATAAATAAAGTAGAATCCAGCGCTTTTTGTCACTTGAGATCAGGTTACGCCTCACAGATCCCAAAAATAACAGAACAAACACAAACTTGTTTTAATACAACATACAACCGACAAGTAAAAGCAACCGACAACCCTGGCATTGACGTAGAAAGACATTTGACATGCACTTCTCCACAAACGTGTCGTAAATTACGGTCAGACACAAACAAGGGCGTTACTCAAGAGAAAAACAATCTAAATATACTTGTATTAAATTGCAGAAGCCTCAAAAATAAAATAGCGGATCTCGAGCACATAATCCAATGTCATTCGGCTGATATAATATTAGGCACAGAGAGTTGGCTGTGTAATGACATAAATGACCAAGAAATTTTCCCAATAAACTTTACAGTTTACCGACATGATAGAGGTACAAGACCCGGAGGAGGAGTTTTCGTGGTTGTGAAAAGTAATCTTGAAAGCAGACAACTTGCATTTGAAAATAATAACATAGAAAGTGTTTGGTGCACCATACTGCGATCCAATCAACCCAACATTAATTTATGCTCTTTCTATAGACCCCCAGACTCAGATTTTCAAACACTTAATACCCTCAATGAACAAATAAATAAATTTACACGCTAAAATAATAAATGCATCAATATAATTGGTGGTGACTTTAACCTCCCTGGTATCGACTGGGACAGCAATAGCGTTAAATCTCGGACCCGTGATCGCGAATCTTGCAATTTCTTACTAAAATTGGTTCAAAGAGACTCGCTCCATCAAGCAGTACGCACTCCCACCCGTGGAAAGAACATATTGGACTTATTTCTTAGGAACACACCGGAACGCATTCATAGTGTGTCAACCGACGAGGGTATGAGTGACCATAAATCAGTTATTATCAACTTGAACGTAGAAATAAAAAAGAATGTTAAGCCAAAAAGAAAAATTTATTATTATCACAAAGCAGATTTTGAAACTTTTGCCAGCCATTTAAACTCTTCACTACACGATTTCAAAACGCGCTTAAGTCTTGCCACCTTGGAAGAAACTTGGACACAGTTTGTCCAAATTATGCAAAAATGAATAACAGATTTCATCCCTGTAAAATACGTTAAAGCAAATCGCGACCCCAGGTGGTACAACAAAGGCGTTAAAAAAGCCCTTCGAAAGCAGAGAATGTTACACTCTAGGGTAAAGAAAACAGGTCTGAACTCATCACCCTTGGACAATAAACAGCTTTTGGACAAGTATAGATCCTCTAAAATTGAAATTAAAACACAATTACCTAGCGCTTTGCAAGACTTTAAACGTAAAGTACTCTGCGATTATTTGAACACTGAGCCCAAAGCTTTCTGGTCATATGTTAGGGAAGTAAATGGGCGTCAACAAACCGTGGCTTGCTTAAGGGACTGCAACAATATCATTCATACTGACAGTGAGGCTAAAGCCAACATTCTAAACGAATTCTTCCAGAGGGTCTTCACGAACGATGTAGCCACCACGTATCTCCAAGAAACAATATATACTGAACCCATGGCAAAAATAACAGCGGACGAGCAAGGAATTGCCAAATTGCTCAAAGACATTAAACCAGGCAAATCCCCGGGTCCCGAAAACATACCAGCTAGGGTGCTAAAACACTTAGCTCCTAACATCGCCCCGTATCTCGAATTTATATTTAACAAATCACTGACCGAGTGCAAAGTCCCTAAGAATTGGAAAACCGCGCAAAGAACGCCTATTTTTTAAAGTGGTGACAGGGAGGACCTTAGCAATTACAGACATGCCTACATATATTACGAGTAATACATAATTAGCAGGTATTCCTATGCCTACACAAAGAGGACATGAAAATACTTTAAAAGAGGGCAGGCACACTTGCAATTCAGACACTTATTACCGGCTAGTATTTCTCACATTTCGGACGAACAATTCACAAATGCAATACACTTTATATACATTCACCTACACCCCACCTGGCACAAGCGCAAGGGGGGCGTTGGGACGCCAGAGAGAGTGGAGAGTGTTTTATGGGAATTTAATCTTGTATGCCCCTACTTTAGACAGCGCGTACCTATTATTTTCTTAGGTATCCGCCCTTTTATTATTAATAATAATAAGGAAAGGTGGTGAAGGAGTTTCCCCAATCACACCTTCCCTTTTTTTATTGCAGAAGCAAATACAAAAAGAAATAGCATATAAAAAATATATAGCATGATATGTTGAGGGGGTTCCTGCTTAATCCCCTTCTAGTATTCTGATATCACATCAACATTAATTACACAACATGAGAAAGAAATATCAAATAAGATGGCAAAATAGAATTAAATTACAAAAGTGATGCTGGACTCGAATTTAGTACAATTAGAGATAATAAATTTTGTAAGGAATAAATATATTATTTTATGAACACACTTCAGTTTACCAAGTCATACAGGAGTTTTGATCGTACACCAGGAAAAAATATTACATGTTAACTTAAAATAGCAATTACATACAATTTACTTATAAAATAAAACAAACAATACAATTACTAATTCTATCAAACCTTATTGTACCATTATCAAATATTATTGTGCCATTTTAAATAATTGGTTGCAGTTATGCTTAAGGCAAAATAGCACAATCTCACGCAAGTCATGCTATGCCAAATTTCATGCCTGGGTTTTACATGCTGTAGGCACTCCTCTATTCTATGCTTAGCTGTGTCTTTTGTTAGGCAGGTACTACATAGATTAGTCCTTGATTTTCCTATTTTATTGAGGAAATGTTCAAAATTTCCGTGGCCTGATAAGAGTTGTGTCGCTTTTCTAGTTAGCTTAAATTTTATCTTTAGCCTTTCAATGACGTCTGGGAAAATTTCTCTAGTGTGAATACCTTTATCGGAATTCTGCCTATTTTCGGACACTGGTGTGATCTAACACCCCCCGCCAAATGCCCTTGCGGCGGCATGTGGGGTATTATGTAGATGCAGATGAAAGTGAACCTGCACATTTGTAGTCTAGAACTTCTTAGAGGGTGATTCCAGGTAAATTCGTGAATGAATTCAAAATTAGACTGTTAGCTTCAGAAAGATGGTTGCTACGAAACATTTTAAAGTGAAGGTCACGATCCACAAGAATAAACGTCATGACTTTTTAAATAAAAAAGTTTCTGGCGTAACTTGGAGGAAAATCTTCATATTGACGTTTTTCAAATGAACCACTTTGCTTTTATGCGGAAAAGGAAAGTGGTTTAATTGAAAAACATTTCACACAAACGTCATGACTTTTTTTTGCCGGTATGCCTGCATCTCAGTAACTAATCGTCCTGGCAACGATGGCTTCCGTCTCTTTAGGGCGTGAGTTGCGCCCCAATTCCTCCCTCTCCCTCCCTTTCTCTCTCTCCCTTCATCACCATCCCTCTTCCTCTCATTCTCTCTCTCTCTTCACTCCTCTCGGACATGAAACAACACCTCCCACCGCCACTCCGCACGATAGTAACACCACACCAGGCACACATCTCCCATGCAAATACGTCACGTAGTGCATGAATTCAAGGCCCTTGTGCCTTCGCGGACGCTCTGAGGTACATCCGGATGCGATATTGGACAGATTACCCCACAGCAGAAGTACATACGAAGTATCTATGATCAACAATGACGAGGGATAACGAATTTAGATTTTATAAACAATAAAAATCAGTTTGGAATAAGACACATAAATCACTTCAACGGCGGTATTTTTTTTATTTACACGCATTTAATCTTATGCATGGATAAATAGTCACTAAACCTACATCCGGTAAGAAATCCTGCATCTAGTATTTCTAAGCGTGGTACAATCAAATAAGACATTGAAACGAAGGACGCAGGGGAACCCGTTTCGTTGAAAACTCTTAAGATAAAACGAAAAGTATCACTGAAATGCTTACGGAGCTGGGATGGGAAGCATTGGAAGAAAAACGATTCAATACTTGGTTGAACTTACTAAATACATTCAGATCCGCATGTTTCACCACCGACGTCTTACAAATCATTCGCACTCCAACATACATTGGTCGCTTGGATCATGCATACAAAATTCGAGAAATTGATGCCAGAACTAGCAGACTCAAGGACTTCTTCTTCCCACGGACAATACAGGATAGCAACTGTAGGCTTATAGGTAGCAAAAATTCCACTTGCCACCCTCAGTGCCTAGGGAATAATTCTACTGAATTGAATGAACTCACTGACCTCGAGTATTTTGTTGTCAAAACTCTTCCCGCATGACTGCATTAGAATGCCATTAAGTAGTGAACTGCTCTTAACGGTATTGCATTTATACCAAAGGCATTAATTTTAAAAATCTATGAGCATGTGTATTTTGGTTGATAGTATATGTATTTGTATGCGTGTGGGTAGGGAAGGTTTTTACTTGAATTTATGCACCCCTGTGGGTGTTGGTTTGCGTGAAAATGTTGGTTTTTAAATGCGATTTTATTCCCTTTAATGGGTGGTGATCTACCACCCTCCGCCACACGCCGTTGCGGCCGCTTACGGGGTAAAGCGTAGTTTTGAAGATAATTTGTGATTAGGAGCATAGACCTACTCCAGTAATCATTTTATCTACTCCTCAACTTATATCCCGTATAACACTAGTAATTGACTCCAGAGCGGAAGGTCATATTTGCACCACCGAAAATATTCATTGCGATGAAGTAGCACTGAGCAGAGTTGCAAGCTTGGATCGGCCGACTTTCCGGTCTACTGGCGCTCCCGTTTGCCTTACCGTTTAATTTATTATTTTCTTTCAATCAGTGCCACCTCTTAATTCGGATAAATACACACTGTGCACAATGAAAGGACGAACCAAAAGAACAAGTCATCACTTGATCTTTATTTTAATTATTTTCAACTAAATTCATTATTTACATTCTGGTTTTAGAAAGGGGAGAGGCACGCCCGATGCCATTGCAGTAATGGGATCACTAATCGAGAGGAACATAGAAGACGATCAGGACATATTTGCCTGTTTCGTAGATTTCAAAAAAGCGTTTGATAGAGTGAATTGGGAAAAATTAATGTGTGTATTGCAAAAAATAGGAATGGATTGGAGGGACAGGAGACTGATCCGGAACCTGTACATGTCTCACACTGCTCAGGTGCGAGTGGGGAACGGAGAGTCCGGATGGCCAGTGTTAGGAGGAGGTGTAAGGCAGGGTTGCCCATTGTCACCGGTGCAGTTCAATATATGTGTGAATAAAATGATTAAAGAGGCATGGGAAGAACTGGAGGTAGGAATGAAAGTCTGAGGGGAATTCGTAAAATCAGTTAGGTTTGCTGATGGCCAAGCATTAGTTGCTCAGTCAGCCAAGGGGTTGCAGCATTGCTGAGTGAATTGGAGGTTCAGTGCGATAAATATGGGATGAGAATCAATATTTATAAAACAAAGGTTATGCGATTATCCACAAAGAAAAAGGCTAAGTGAAGACTTTCACAAGGAGGAGGGAGTTGATGACAGGGACCTTAAGTAGGGAGGTTAAGAAATGACTCGTAAAAACTCTGATATGGAACTATGTACGGGGCGGAAACGTGATCGCTGAAGCAGGAGGATAGCCGTAGATTGGAGGCTTTTGAAATGTGGGTGTGGAGAAGAATGGAGAAGGTGAAATGGACCGAAAGGAAAACAAATGAGGAAGTACTGGAGATGGTGGGTGAAGAGAGGGGTTTCTTGAGAGAAATCCTATGGAGGCAGGAAAAATGGATGAAAGGCATATTGATCGGCTGTGGGATGTTGAAGACTGTAATAGGGGGGGAGAATGTCAGGCAAATGAGGGAAGGGCAGGAACATAATAGGAGTGTTGGACGGGATGAAAGGAGGAAAGAAGTACACAGAGATGAAGAGGGACCTGATGTAGAGTAGGTTGCTGTATTGTGTCTTATTAGGAATATTCATTTGGTAGTTGTGTTCATGCTCAACCTATATTAACTGGTAGATTACCTCTTAAAAACTTTATTTGCATGTAAGCTATTTTTCAATTTCATTACTTAGCACATTTCGCTGTACAACAGTCAAATACCTCATTGGTGGATTAATATTTTCGTGAATTCTTTAAAAAATATGCAGCAGCTGGGAGTAATGGCTTAACTGCAGTCATTTGTCCCACGAAAAATAAATGGGACAGTTTTCAAGTCGGACGGAGGTGAAAGGTGTAGGAGAAGCATCCTGCCGTGGAGTTGGGGCGATAAAGAGCTCCACCCGGAGGAGGGGGTCCACCCGGAAGTGGGATGGGCCGGGACGGCGCGGCGGCGGTAGAGTGAGAGAGAGGGGGAGAGAGTGAGAGCTGCGGCGGGCGGGGTTTCTCGTGGACGCCCTCGTGTTGGTGACAAGTAATACCCGCTTGTCCTGAGAGATTAAGTCTCTACCCTTTAATCTCTGATAACCTCGGACCGAGTGTAGATGCGTAATAATGAACTACATTACCATTCCCCCGCTCGTGATAGCGGAGGCGACCGCTTTATCGCCGAAGCAGAGTGAAGACGGATTAGGAAAATTGACAAATTCCTTGATTTTTAGAAGACAGCTTTCATTTTAATGACAACCTTGGCGGATCTTCACTCCGCAATTTTTTAAACCTCACAATATATACCGTGATCTAATGAGAGGAATACAACTGATGGGAAGCGAAGCATTTATAAAATGGGTGATTTTAAGGATTTGAAAATAAATTAATGCTCTTCAAACGAATTCGAGTTGCCACTTTATTTTCTTGTTAGATGAATATTATTAAGTTGCACCTTAATACCACGCAGAGTTAATTTTTTATTATTTAATTTCCTTGCGGTCCTTTAAATGAACGATTCATTTTATAAAGCTAGCGTTATAAAAACGCTGCGTTCATCTACATCTACATAGTACCCCGCAAGCCGCCTGAAGGAGTGTGGCGAGGAGTGTTAGGTCACCACCCTTAATTATGAAAAAACCGCATAAATAACCCCCAAATTCAGGCCAATCTACTCACATAAAACATCCATGTAAAAAAATTTATAACACTCGCACAATAAAATGCCGACATTATCAACTGACGTATACATGCACCTACGAATATACATTATGTCTACGCAATGTTTAATTTTGTTCAGACTTGTAAATTAAATAAATTTACGATTTCTGATTGTCTGGGGAAAGAATGATTATTTGTATCTATCAGCAATGGAATCTCTCTCCCTTGTACTTGTGTTCTACTCTAAGTAGTGTGGGACCATAGTAATAATAATTGTGTCATTGTTAAACTCTTCGGTTTTGAATCTTTCTAAAAGTCCTGAGTCTCGCTTGTTCTCTTCGCATATTAATTGGCTCCAATCCTAATTCCCCTAAAAGGCATGTCACACTCGTTTTCTTACCTGTTTTATAACAATTTTTTATGAGCCTGGCGGATTTTCTCTGGACTTCAACTAACTTTTTTTGCTTAATTTTCTCCCAAGTTCATGGGTGGGCTTTCAGAAGGATTCGAAAGTATCGAGTGGAATAAGACGCTAGAGCTGCCGGAGAAAAACTTTTAAAGAATTGAAATGACGGAAGAATAATCTATCAAAATGATGTCAATCAAGTCGCCACAACGGAAGAGAAAAGGAAGCTAAAATAAATAAAGGGTGCGACCTCTCGTTGGCATTATTCAAGGTTAACTGAGAGGAGGCGATAAGGAGCGTTATAGGGGAGAATGGAGTAGACCCGCGAGCTTCCTCGAACAAAATCGACTCAAGCATTGCTTAATTATGATACGCATACGATAAAGAGATAAGGAGGAAACAAATATGCTAATTTACCTCTGATCCGAAGAGGAAGCCTATTTCAAAATGAAATAGACTATGTTATCCCACATAAGAGCTTTATTGTACGGCCCGGGTTTCGTCGAAGATCAACATCATCAGGTACAGAATATTTCCAGTCTAGGTTTAAATGCATTTTTCAAACTTGGAGAGGGGGGAGCTGGAGTGGGAGAGGGAGGTTTGCAAAAATTGTGAGGAGGTGATTGGGATGAGAGGGAAAAAGGGTTTGGGAGTGGAGATGAGTGTCCAACTTGGGAAGGTACGGCGGTTGATGGTGAGGGTAGGAGAGGCACCACAGGTGGTAAAGCATCTAGGTACTTACCTAAGTTAAGGAGGGGGGAATGGGAAGAGTCTATAACATCGTTAAGGAGAATATTTGGCCCGGACACATTTCTTAATATTTCGAATTTCTCTAAACAACCTTTATCAGTGACAACCAAATGACTATCGTTCCGAAAGATCCCACGATCGCCTTCCAGAAACATCTACATCTACATAATACCCCGCAAGCCGCCGCAAGGGCGTGTGGCGGGGGGTGTTAGGTCACCACCCAAAAAAGGAAAAAAGAAATACCGCATTACTGTAAACAGCAATACATTACTTAATGGCATGCGGGAAGGGTTTTGACACAACACAAAGGAGGTTAGTGAAAGTGCATGCAATTGAGTTTAACTAATTGTTACCTAGACGCCGAGGGTGGCAAGTGGCATTTTTGTTATCTCCGAGTGTGAACCTACAGTTGTTATCCCGTATTGTCCGTGGGAAGAAGGAGTCCCTGAGTCTGCTAGTCCTGGCATCTATTTCCCGAATTTTGTACCCATGATCCAAGCGACCAATGTATGTTGGAGCGCGAAAAATTTTCGAGACCTCGGTGCTGAAACATGCGGATCTGAATTTATTTAGTAAGTTTAACCTAGCATTGAGTCGTCTTTCTTCCAATGATTCCCATCCCAACTCCATAAGCATTTCAGTGACGCTTTTCGTTTTATCGTAACAGTTTCCCACGAAACGAGCTGCCCGGCGTTGGACCTTCTCAATTTCCCGAATGAGGCCTTTTTCACACGGATCCCATACGCTACATGCATATTCTAAATGGGGCCTTACAAGGGCGTGATAACAACGTTCCTTGACCTTGGAGTCACTTCTGCCGACAATGCGTCTAATAAATCCTAATTTTTTATATGCTTGGCCGCAGACTTCACGCATATGGGTCCCCCAAGTTAAGTCTTTAGTGAATGTAACACCTAGGTATTTCACCGAATCAACTACTTCAAGGTCAACTCCAGCTAATTTGTAAACTAATCCCGTGGATCTTTTAAAGAAATTTACCACCGAACATTTATTAAGATTTAAAGGCAATCCCCATTTTAAACACCATTCATTAATGCTATTTAAATCACGTGCTAGAATTAAACGATCCTCATCCCCAGATATCTCCCGATAAATCACTGTGTCATCCGCGAACATCCTTATCTTACTTTTCACTTTGCGGTTCAGATCGTTAACAAAAATCAAGAATAGTAACGGTCCGATAACACTTCCCTGAGGAACCCCCGAGGTGACTCTTACGCTGGTAGAAATAGCGCCGTCAAGGACTACCCTCTGTTCCCGGTCTGAAAGGAAGTCTTCAACCCAATTTATTGCCCCCTTGTGTATACCTGCGCCCTTTAATTTATGGATGAGTTTACCATGCGGAACCTTATCAAATGCCTTTTGAAAGTCTAAAAAGATCGCATCCACTTGCCTACCACTTTCACCCGATAAAAGTAAGTCATGTGTAAACAATCCTAATTGGGTCTCGCATGAGCGGGTTTTTCTGAATCCGTGTTGATTGTCACTTAAAAAGTTAATGTTATCAAGATGTCTCATTATGGAACTGACAATTATGTGCTCTAAAATTTTGCAACATATAGAAGTGAGAGAAATGGGTCTATAATTGCTGGGGTCCTCCCTGTCACCACTTTTAAAAATAGGCGTTATTTGCGCGGTTTTCCAATTCTTAGGGACTTTGCACTCAGTCAGTGATTTGTTAAATATAAATTCGAGATACGGGGCGATGTTAGGAGCTAAGTGTTTTAGCACCCTAGCTGGTATGTTTTCGGGACCCGGGGATTTGTTTGGTTTAACGTCTTTGAGCAATTTGGTAATTCCTTGCTCGTCCGCTGTTATTTTTGCCATGGGTTCAGTATATATTGTTTCTTGGAGATACGTGGTGGCTACATCGTTCGTGAAGACGCTCTGGAAGAATTCGTTTAGAATGTTGGCTTTACCCTCACTGTCAGTATGAATGATATTGTTGCAGTCCCTTAAGCAAGCCACGGTTTGTTGACCCCCATTTACTTCCCTAACATATGACCAGAAAGCTTTGGGGTCAGTGTTCAAACACTCGCAGAGTACTTTACGTTTCAAGTCTAGCAAAGCGCTACGTAATTGTGTTTTAGTTTCAATTTTAGAGGATCTATACTTGTCCAAAAGCTGTTTATTGTCCAAGGGTGATCAGTTCAGACCTGCTTTCTTTACCCTAGAGTGTAACATTCTCTGCTTTCGAAGAGCTTTTTTAACACCTTTGTTGTACCACCTGGGGTCGCGATTTGCTTTAACGTATTTTACAGGGATGAAATCTGTTATTCCTTTTTGCATAATTTGGACATACTGTGTCCAAGTTTCTTCCACGGTGGCAAGACTTAAGCGCGTTTTGAAATCGTGTAGTGAAGAGTTTAAATGGCTGGCAAAAGTTTCAAAATCTGCTTTGTGATAATTATAAATTTTTCTTTTTGGCTTAACATTCTTTTTTATTTCTACGTTCAAGTTGATAATAACTGATTTATGGTCACTCATACCCTCGTCGGTTGACACACTATGAATGCGTTCCGGTGTGTTCCTAAGAAATAAGTCCAATATGTTCTTTCCACGGGTGGGAGTGCGTACTGCTTGATGGAGCGAGTCTCTTTGAACCAATTTTAGTAAGAAATTGCAAGATTCGCGATCACGGGTCCGAGATTTAACGCTATTGCTGTCCCAGTCGATACCAGGGAGGTTAAAGTCACCACCAATTATATTGATGCATTTATTATTTTAGCGTGTAAATTTATTTATTTGTTCATTGAGGGTATTAAGTGTTTGAAAATCTGAGTCTGGGGGTCTATAGAAAGAGCATAAATTAATGTTGGGTTGATTGGATCGCAGTATGGTGCACCAAACACTTTCTATGTTATTATTTTCAAATGCAAGTTGTCTGCTTTCAAGATTAGGATTGAGTATTTGAACACTGACCCCAAAGCTTTCTGGTCATATGTTAGGGAAATAAATGGGGGTCAAAAAACCGTGGCTTGCTTAAGGGACTGCAACAATATCATTCATACTGACAGTGAGGCTAAAGCCAACATTCTAAACGAATTCTTCCAGAGCGTCTTCACGAACGATGTAGCCACCGCGTATCTCCAAGAAACATTATATACTGAACCCATGACAAAAATAACAGTGGACGAGCAAGGAATTGCCAAATTGCTCAAAGACATCAAACCAAACAAATCCCCGGGTCCCGAAAATATACCAGCTCGGGTGCTAAAACACTTAGCTCCTAACATCGCCCCGTATCTCGAATTTATATTCAACAAATCACTCACTGAGTGCAAAGTCCCTAAGAATTGGAAAACCGCGCAAATAACGCCTATTTTTAAAAGTGGTGACAGGGAGGACCCCAGCAATTACAGACCCATTTCTCTCACTTCAATAAGTTGCAAAATTTTAGAGCACATAATTGTCAGTTCCATAATGAGACATCTTGATAACATTAACTTTTTAAGTGACAATCAACACGGATTCAGAAAAACCCGCTCATGCGAGACCCAATTAGGATTGTTCACACATGACTTACTTTTATCGGGTGAAAGTGGTAGGCAAGTGGATGCGATCTTTTTAGACTTTCAAAAGGCATTTGATAAGGTTCCGCATGGTAAACTCATCCATAAATTAAAGGGCGCAGGTATACACAAGGGGGCAATAAATTGGGTTGAAGACTTCCTTTCAGACCGGGAACAGAGGGTAGTCCTTGACGGCGCCATTTCTACCAGCGTAAGAGTCACCTCGGGGGTTCCTCAGAGAAGTGTTATCGGACCGTTACTATTCTTGATTTTTGTTAACGATCTGAACCGCAAAGTGAAAAGTAAGATAAGGATGTTCGCGGATGACACAGTGATTTATCGGGAGATATCTGGGGATGAGGATCGTTTATCATCATTCTCTACCTGGCCTCTGCCGAGAACGGACGTGCCTGACCTCGCTCGCTGGAACCGGTTTGACCGTAGCCGAGCTTACCTGCTGTTACTCGTGTGCCTCTGCGCATATTCTTCCCTAGTGAAGTGTAGTGTGGTGTTAGCTATAATTTCGTGAAATAGCTTAGTTTATTTAGTCTTTGTGCTGTTTGTTATTATTTTTCAATAGTGTGGTGGTAATTTTAGTGGGGTATTCTTAGTGGCTTGTAGTTATTTGTTTCCCGCTCCTCTGATGGTTATTGGTGAGTACTATCTCTCTTCTTCTCTTATTTTCCACTGAGTAGCCACTTACTGTTACAAGTACAGTGTCCATTACATTAAGTTACCAGTATCGTACATTTTTGTTTATAGTACCGCCCTATATAAAACAAAAACATATCTTTAGCATAGCATGTTTAGGTTAGCTTTTATTTTTCGGGAACCCGTCTTAGACATCTTAGCATAGTGTATACAGGTTAGCTTTTGTTGGGACTCGGTTAATAACCAGGATGGCTTCACCTAGGTCCCCTGTTGCCATGATTGAAGGCACTGGCGAATGCGCAGCTCTAAGGGCTCGTATCGTCATGTTAGAGAGAATGGTGCGGGAGCTTCGTTCGGAGATCGCCGGAGGGGTCGCCGGGTGCTAAAACACTTAGCTCCTAACATCGCCCCGTATCTCGAATTTATATTTAACAAATCACTCACTGAGTGCAAAGTCCCTAAGAATTGGAAAACCGCGCAAATAACGCCTATTTTTAAAAGTGGTGACAGGGAGGACCCCAGCAATTACAGACCCATTTCTCTCACTTCAATAAGTTGCAAAATTTTAGAGCACATAATTGTCAGTTCCATAATGAGACATCTTGATAACATTAACTTTTTAAGTGACAATCAACACGGATTCAGAAAAACCCGCTCATGCGAGACCCAATTAGGATTGTTCACACATGACTTACTTTTATCGGGTGAAAGTGGTAGGCAAGTGGATGCGATCTTTTTAGACTTTCAAAAGGCATTTGATAAGGTTCCGCATGGTAAACTCATCCATAAATTAAAGGGCGCAGGTATACACAAGGGGGCAATAAATTGGGTTGAAGACTTCCTTTCAGACCGGGAACAGAGGGTAGTCCTTGACGGCGCTAGTTCTACCAGCGTAAGAGTCACCTCGGGGGTTCCTCAGGGAAGTGTTATCGGACCGTTACTATTCTTGATTTTTGTTAACGATCTGAACCGCAAAGTGAAAAGTAAGATAAGGATGTTCGCGGATGACACAGTGATTTATCGGGAGATATCTGGGGATGAGGATCGTTTAATTCTAGCACGTGATTTAAATAGCATTAATGAATGGTGTTCAAAATGGGGATTGCCTTTAAATCTTAATAAATGTTCGGTGGTAAATTTCTTTAAAAGATCCACGGGATTAGTTTACAAATTAGCTGGAGTTGACCTTGAAGTAGTTGATTCGGTGAAATACCTAGGTGTTACATTCACTAAAGACTTAACTTGGGGGACCCATATACGTAAAGTCTGCGGGCAAGCATATAAAAAATTAGGATTTATTAGACGCATTGTCGGTAGAAGTGACTCCAAGGTCAAGGAACGTTGTTATCACGCTCTTGTAAGGCCCCATTTAGAATATGCATGTAGCGTATGGGATCCGTGTGAAAAAGGCCTCATTCGGGAAATTGAGAAGGTCCAACGCCGGGCAGCTCGTTTCGTGGAAAACTGTTACGATAAAACGAAAAGCGTCACTGAAATGCTTATGGAGTTGGGATGGGAATCATTGGAAGAAAGACGACTCAATGCTAGGTTAAACTTACTAAATAAATACGGATCCGCATGTTTCAGCACCGAGGTCTCGAAAATTATTCGCTCTCCAACATATATAGGTCGCTTGGATCATGTGTACAAAATTCGGGAAATAGATGCCAGGACTAGCAGACTCAAGGACTCCTTCTTCCCACGGACAATACGGGATAACAACTCTAGGGTTACACTCGGAGATAACAAAAATGCCACTTGCCACCCTCCGCGTCTAGGTAACAATTAGTTGAACTCAATTGCATGCACTTTCACTAGCCTCCTGTGTGTTGTGTCAGAACCCTTCCCGCATGCCCGAGCGTCTTTACGAACTTCATGCTCCACCCTTCCATCCCTTGTCCCTCCCCGCGGGTGTGCCCTCCTCCCACCTGCAGCGTTGGGCCAGATTCCTCACCTTGGGTGGGAGAGAGTTTTGTATGGAACGCTCTTGTGGTGGTGGTGTTTCGCCTGGCTACTTGCTATAAACTAGCTGGCACGTTCGTGATAGGTTTCTTGCTGCATCCTAGGGTGGAATTATTTGTTGTAGGTAAGCGTATGTACTTGCATGCTTTTGGAGTGAGGATAGGTAGATGTGTGGTTGCATGCGCGTCGAATGATGGGGTGTTGCAATGAATGTGTGCACTGTTGTGGATTGGGGTTTGCATGTGTGTGTTGGTTTTGAATGCGGTGTTTCTTTTTTCCTTTTTCTTTTTTCCTTTTTTTGGGTGGTGGCCTAACACCCCCCGCCACACGCCCTTGCGGCGGCTTGCGGGGTATTATGTAGATGTAGATGTAGATGTAGATGAGGGAGGGCTCCCCTCAGGAGAGTTGGGACTCGGTGTGGGAATTCGAAAACCCGCCACGCCCATAGGGATGCACGGATTCGTCCGAATGCTACACGTGGCTGGGCGATTAGAGACCTGCCTCGTGTCCCATCTCTCAACGAGGGAGTACCTCTTGTCCGTAGGTCTGACGATTGGAGGGTTGTATCTCGGGGCAAGGGGAAGGTAACGCTGCGGCGAGGAGTGGACTCTGCGGAGGCAGACACCATCCCCGTCTCCAACAGGTACCAGGTGCTGTCGGATGACAGCACCACCGCACCTGCAGCTCCTACCCCTACTCCGAGGGCACTGCCTAGAGTAAGACATCAGCGCTCGGGAAGGGAGGGAACCGTTATTTTAGGCAGTTCTAACGACCGACGTATAATGCATCCGCTGCGCCGCAGAGTTCAACAGGAGGGAGGCGTTGGATTCTTGTCGTCCTGGTGTATACCAGGCGGCGGGGTACCCCAGGCGACGCAGGCGATGAAGGCGGCCGTCAGTAATACAGGTTGCTCAAAGCTACGCATTGTGGCTCATGTGGGAACAAACGACGCCTCAGAACGTGGATCTGAAGAGATCCTGCGCTCCTTTAAGGAGATGCACTCGGAGGTGAAACGGGTTGAGGCAGAGTTGAAGGTTCCTCTTAAATTAAGTATTTGTAGTATTGTGCCACGTACTGACCGCGGAAGGCTCGTTTGGAGCCGAATAGAGGGTATAAACGAGAGATTGTTGGGATTCTGTCGGGAAATCGGAGCGGACTTCGTTGATCTGAGGCAAGTCCTCTCATCGTGTCGGGTACCCCTAAATCGCTCCGGGGTCCATTATACTGCCGTGGCATCACAGTGTGTAGCGCGTAGGTTACACGAACACGTTTCTAGGGTTTAGCATAGTTGGAAGGCAAGAGCGCAGGTCATATATTGGGATAAATAAAGTAGAATCCAGCGCTTTTTGTCACTTGAGATCAGGTTACGCCTCACAGATCCCAAAAATAACAGAACAAACACAACCTTGTTCTAATACAACATACAACCGACATGTAAAAGTAACCGACAACCCTGGAATTGACGTAGAAAGACATTTGACATGCACTTCTCCACAAACGTGTCGTAAATTACGGTCAGACACAAACAAGGGCGTGATTCAAGAGAAAAACAATCTAAATATACTTGTATTAAATTGCAGAAGCCTCAAAAATAAAATAGCGGATCTCGAGCACATAATCCAATGTCATTCGGCTGATATAATATTAGGCACAGAGAGTTGGCTTTGTAATGACATCAATGACCAAGAAATTTTCCCAATAAACTTTACAGTTTACCGACATGATAGATGTACAAGACCCGGAGGCGGAGTTTTCGTGGCTGTGAAAAGTAATCTTGAAAGCAGACAACTTGCATTTGAAAATAATAACATAGAAAGTGTTTGGTGCACCATACTGCGATCCAATCATCCCAACATTAATTTATGCTCTTTCTACAGACCCCCAGACTCAGATTTTCAAACACTTAATACCCTCAATGAACAAATAAATAGATTTACACGCAAAAATAATAAATGCATCAATATAATTGGTGGTGACTTCAACCTCCCTGGTATCGACTGGGATAGCAATAGCGTTAAATCTCGGACCCGTGATCGCGAATCTTGCAATTCCTTACTAAAATTGGTTCAAAGAAACTCGCTTCATCAAGCAGTACGCACTCCCACCCGTGGAAAGAACATATTGGACTTATTTCTTAGGAACACACCGGAACGCATTAATAGTGTATCAACCGACGAGGGTATAAGTGACCATAAATCTGTTATTATCAACTTGAACGTAGAAATAAAAAAGAATGTCAAGCCAAAAAGAAAAATTTATAATTATCACAAAGCAGATTTTGAAACTTTTGCCAGCCATTTAAACTCTTCACTACACGATTTCAAAACGCGCTTAAGTCTTGCCACCGTGGAAGAAACTTGGACAAAGTTTGTCCAAATTATGCAAAAAGGAATAACAGATTTCATCCCTGTAAAATACGTTAAAGCAAATCGCGACCCAAGGTGGTACAACAAAGGCGTTAAAAAAGCCCTTCGAAAGCAAAGAATGTTACACTCTAGGGTAAAGAAAGCAGGTCTGAACTCATCACCCTTGGACAATAAACAGCTTTTGGACAAGTATAGATCCTCTAAAATTGAAACTAAAACACAATTACGTAGCGCTTTGCAAGATTTTAAACGTAAAGTACTCTGCGAGTATTTGAACACTGACCCCAAAGCTTTCTGGTCATATGTTAGGGAAATAAATGGGGGTCAACAAACCGTGGCTTGCTTAAGGGACTGCAACAATATCATTCATACTGACAGTGAACCTAAAGCCAACATTCTAAACGAATTCTTCCAGAGCGTCTTCACGAACGATGTAGCTACCGCGTATCTCCAAGAAACAATATATACTGAACCCATGGCAAAAATAACAGTGGACGAGCAAGGAATTGCCAAATTGCTCAAAGACATCAAACCAAACAAATCCCCGGGTCCCGAAAATATACCAGCTCGGGTGCTAAAACACTTAGCTCCTAACATCGCCCCGTATCTCGAATTTATATTTAACAAATCACTCACTGAGTGCAAAGTCCCTAAGAATTGGAAAACCGCGCAAATAACGCCTATTTTTAAAAGTGGTGACAGGGAGGACCCCAGCAATTACAGACCCATTTCTCTCACTTCAATAAGTTGCAAAATTTTAGAGCACATAATTGTCAGTTCCATAATGAGACATCTTGATAACATTAACTTTTTAAGTGACAATCAACACGGATTCAGAAAAACCCGCTCATGCGAGACCCAATTAGGATTGTTCACACATGACTTACTTTTATCGGGTGAAAGTGGTAGGCAAGTGGATGCGATCTTTTTAGACTTTCAAAAGGCATTTGATAAGGTTCCGCATGGTAAACTCATCCATAAATTAAAGGGCGCAGGTATACACAAGGGGGCAATAAATTGGGTTGAAGACTTCCTTTCAGACCGGGAACAGAGGGTAGTCCTTGACGGCGCTAGTTCTACCAGCGTAAGAGTCACCTCGGGGGTTCCTCAGGGAAGTGTTATCGGACCGTTACTATTCTTGATTTTTGTTAACGATCTGAACCGCAAAGTGAAAAGTAAGATAAGGATGTTCGCGGATGACACAGTGATTTATCGGGAGATATCTGGGGATGAGGATCGTTTAATTCTAGCACGTGATTTAAATAGCATTAATGAATGGTGTTCAAAATGGGGATTGCCTTTAAATCTTAATAAATGTTCGGTGGTAAATTTCTTTAAAAGATCCACGGGATTAGTTTACAAATTAGCTGGAGTTGACCTTGAAGTAGTTGATTCGGTGAAATACCTAGGTGTTACATTCACTAAAGACTTAACTTGGGGGACCCATATACGTAAAGTCTGCGGGCAAGCATATAAAAAATTAGGATTTATTAGACGCATTGTCGGTAGAAGTGACTCCAAGGTCAAGGAACGTTGTTATCACGCTCTTGTAAGGCCCCATTTAGAATATGCATGTAGCGTATGGGATCCGTGTGAAAAAGGCCTCATTCGGGAAATTGAGAAGGTCCAACGCCGGGCAGCTCGTTTCGTGGAAAACTGTTACGATAAAACGAAAAGCGTCACTGAAATGCTTATGGAGTTGGGATGGGAATCATTGGAAGAAAGACGACTCAATGCTAGGTTAAACTTACTAAATAAATTCGGATCCGCATGTTTCAGCACCGAGGTCTCGAAAATTATTCGCGCTCCAACATATATAGGTCGCTTGGATCATGTGTACAAAATTCGGGAAATAGATGCCAGGACTAGCAGACTCAAGGACTCCTTCTTCCCACGGACAATACGGGATAACAACTCTAGGGTTACACTCGGAGATAACAAAAATGCCACTTGCCACCCTCCGCGTCTAAGTAACAATTAGTTGAACTCAATTGCATGCACTTTCACTAGCCTCCTGTGTGTTGTGTCAGAACCCTTCCCGCATGCCCGAGCGTCTTTACGAACTTCATGCTCCACCCTTCTATCCCTTGTCCCTCTCCGCGGGTGTGCCCTCCTCCCACCTGCAGCGTTGGGCCAGATTCCTCACCTTGGGTGGGAGAGAGTTTTGTATGGAACGCTCTTGTGGTGGTGGTGTTTCGCCTGGCTACTTGCTATAAACTAGCTGGCACGTTCGTGATAGGTTTCTTGCTGCATCCTAGGGTGGAATTATTTGTTGTAGGTAAGCGTATGTACTTGCATGCTTTTGGAGTGAGGATAGGTAGATGTGTGGTTGCATGCGCGTCGAATGATGGGGTGTTGCAATGAATGTGTGCACTGTTGTGGATTGGGGTTTGCATGTGTGTGTTGGTTTTGAATGCGGTGTTTCTTTTTTCCTTTTTCTTTTTTCCCTTTTTTGGGTGGTGGCCTAACACCCCCCGCCACACGCCCTTGCGGCGGCTTGCGGGGTATTATGTAGATGTAGATGTAGATGTTTAATTCTAGCACGTGATTTAAATAGCATTAATGAATGGTGTTTAAAATGGGGATTGCCTTTAAATCTTAATAAATGTTCGGTGGTAAATTTCTTTAAAAGATCCACGGGATTAGTTTACAAATTAGCTGGAGTTGACCTTGAAGTAGTTGATTCGGTGAAATACCTAGGTGTTACATTCACTAAAGACTTAACTTGGGGGACCCATATACGTAAAGTCTGCGGGCAAGCATATAAAAAATTAGGATTTATTAGACGCATTGTCGGTAGAAGTGACTCCAAGGTCAAGGAACGTTGTTATCACGCTTTTGTAAGGCCCCATTTAGAATATGCATGTAGCGTATGGGATCCGTGTGAAAAAGGCCTCATTCGGGAAATTGAGAAGGTCCAACGCCGGGCAGCTCGTTTCGTGGGAAACTGTTACGATAAAACGAAAAGCGTCACTGAAATGCTTATGGAGTTGGGATGGGAATCATTGGAAGAAAGACGACTCAATGCTAGGTTAAACTTACTAAATAAATTCGGATCCGCATGTTTCAGCACCGAGGTCTCGAAAATTATTCGCTCTCCAACATATATAGGTCGCTTGGATCATGTGTACAAAATTCGGAAAATAGATGCCAGAACTAGCAGATTCAAGGACTCCTTCTTCCCACGGACAATACGGGATAACAACTCTAGGGTTACACTCGGAGATAACAAAAATGCCACTTGCCACCCTCCGCGTCTAAGTAACAATTAGTTGAACTCAATTGCATGCACTTTCACTAGCCTCCTGTGTGTTGTGTCAGAACCCTTCCCGCATGCCCGAGCGTCTTTACGAACTTCATGCTCCACCCTTCTATCCCTTGTCCCTCTCCGCGGGTGTGCCCTCCTCCCACCTGCAGCGTTGGGCCAGATTCCTCACCTTGGGTGGGAGAGAGTTTTGTGTGGAACGCTCTTGTGGTGGTGGTGTTTCGCCTGGCTACTTGCTATAAACTAGCTGGCACGTTCGTGATAGGTTTCTTGCTGCATCCTAGGGTAGAATTATTTGCTTTAGGTAAGCGTATGTACTTGCATGCTTTTGGAGTGAGGATAGATAGATGTGTGGTTGCATGCGCGTCGAATGATGGGGTGTTGCAATGAATGTGTGCACTGTTGTGGATTGGGGTTTGCGTGTGTGTGTTGGTTTTGAATGCGGTGTTTCTTTTTTTCCTTTTTCTTTTTTCCTTTTTTTGGGTGGTGGCCGAACACCCCCCGCCACACGCCCTTGCGGCGGCTTGCGGGGTATTATGTAGATGTAGATTACTTTTCACAGCCACGAAAACTCCTCCTCCAGGTCTTGTACCTCTTTCATGTCGGTAAACTGTAAAGTTTATTGGGAAAATTTCTTGGTCATTTATGTCATTACACAGCCAACTCTCTGTGCCTAATATTATATCAGCCGAATGACATTGGATTATGTGCTCGAGATCCGCTATTTTATTTTTGAGGCTTCTGCAATTTAATACAAGTATATTTAGATTGTTTTTCTCTTGAGTAACGCCCTTGTTTGTGTCTTACCGTAATTTACGACACGTTTGTGAAGAAGTGCATGTCAAATGTCTTTCTACGTCAATGCCAGGGTTGTCGGTTGCTTTTACTTGTCGGTTGTATGTTGTATTAAAACAAGTTTGTGTTTGTTCTGTTATTTTTGGGATCTGTGAGGCGTAACCTGATCTCAAGTGACAAAAAGCGCTGGATTCTACTTTATTTATCCCAATATATGACCTGCGCTCTTGCCTTCCAACTATGCTAAACCCTAGAAACGTGTTCGTGTAACCTACGCGCTACACACTGTGATGCCACGGCAGTATAATGGACCCCGGAGCGATTTAGGGGTACCCGACACGATGAGAGGACAGGCCTCAGATCAACGAAGTCCGCTCCGATTTCCCGACAGACTCCCAACAATCTCTCGTGTATACCCTCTATTCAGCTCCAAACGAGCCTTCCGCGGTCAGTACGTGGCACAATACTACAAATACTTAATTTAAGATGAACCTTCAACTCTGCAAAGTTATACATGGACAATTTTGAGAGGGAACTGTTGTCTAATGACAAACTGGCAAAAATGTGTTTTGCTGGTTCCGCTATGTAGATGATATTTTTTGTAAATGGAGTGGTTCCCCAAGACAGCTGAGTATATTCAATCAGGCCTTGAATCTAGTCAACCAATCTATTCAGTTCACTACAGAATTTGAGCAAAATGGGTCCCTTAATTTCCTTGATTTAAAAATTAGGCGTTTAGGTAAAAAATTAGAATTCGATATCTTCAGAAAACACATCCACAGATCAAGTCATCCACGCAACCTCCAGACATCACTATACACAAAAACATGCAGCCTTTCATTCTCTTCTACATAGACTAATAACTATCCCCCTATCCGAAAAAAAACAAGAATAAAGAACTTGGAATAATTAAACAAATAGCCATTAGCAATGGATACTCTCCTAGTCTTATAGACAACCTTCACAAGAAAAAGTTACTTAGGCAAGCTATCAATAATATCTATGGGGAGACAAGGGATAGAGATAATAAATGGCAAAAACTCAACTATTTAGGAGACATTAGCCACCAAGTTACGAAACTCATGCCCGGATATAAATTCGCCATCTACAACCGGTCCAATCTGAAAAATATGATCTGCCACACCAAAGATAGGGTGGATATCATGGAAAAAGGTGAGGTCTACAGGTTACACTGTGACAAGTGTTCTCCCATATACATTGGCCAAACAGGGCGTAAATTCAAGGAAAGGATCAAGGAACATGAAGCGTGTTTACGCAAAAAGAACCCCGCCTCCTTGTTCGCGGAACACCTCCTTGAAGAGGAACATCATAGTGATTATAGGCCAAAAATTTTACACTTGGAAAATAAGGGACTCAAGCTCGACTGTTTAGAGAAATTCGAAATATTAAGAAATGTGTCCGGGCCAAATATTCTCCTTAACGATATTATAGACTCTTCCCATTCCCCCTTCCTTAACTTAGGTAAGTACCTAGGTGCTTTACCACCTGTGGTGCCTCTCCTACTCTCACCATCAACCGCCGTACCTTCCCAAGTTGGACACTCATCTCCACTCCCAAACCCTTTCTCCCTCTCATCCCAATCACCTCCTCACAATTTTTGCAAACCTCCCTCTCCCATTCCAGCCCCCCCCCTTTCCAAGTTTGAAAAATGTATTTAAACCTAGACTGGAAATATTCTGTACCTGATGATGTCGATCTTCGACGAAACCCGGGTCGTACAATAAAGCTCTTATGTGGGATAACATAGTGTATTTCATTTTGATATGAAGCAATTCCACAAAGTTACTATGGATACAATTAACCAAAACAAAGGAAGCCTATTGTTTCGCTGTCCTGGCCGGGGAGAAATTGGAACAAACGGAATGCAAATCGACATGGACAATAACACAGAAATTGGAACAAATGATCCACCATGAAAGACATGCGCATGATTTTGTTGTGACGCGAATATCCATGGCAACGAGATAAAATCGGCTGGGAAATGTGGTGGAGGGTCTGCCCTTCCAACTCAGCCGGTAGCCAGTTTGCTCCGAGGAGTCTGAGCGGCTCGAGGACAAACGAGAAATGGTATTGGATAGGGAATATTGGACTGTTGAAGTCAACCAATCTTAGAATCGAAACAATGAATATAACTTGAAAGTCATGGGGCTAGTTGTATTAGCTTTTTCGATACGTGCAACAATTGCATCATAATGTAGATTATCAAAACATAAAACTGTCTCAATATAAATATATTTGGAAATCAATTAATACACTACCCTAGGAGGAAAATTAAGGGGCGCAGAATAATGGAAGCCTTCTTAATTTAAAATCAAAATATTCAGGCCTCTGTATATGTGTGAAGAATGCTTTTGGCTTGAGATTTTCTCTAGCCCACAGGATGAAATTCCAGAGAAGACTTTAAATGTAGACTAAATGCAAATAATTCATTTGCCTTTAACTGCTTCTCTCGCATGAGTTACAGTTAAATAAAAGTTTTTTTATTTTTGGCATCGAACGAGTGAGTACCAAGTCGATTTAGTTTAGTCGGTGGAAGACGACCCCCAATTCACGCGGGACTGTATCCAAAGATACAGGACGGTCGTATTACGTCTATCATAGACGATGTCTCCGTACGTTGAACCTGTTATTCCACAGCGGTCCTCCCTCCGCCCCCCCCGCCCCCTCCGCTCTCTTGATCCCCGGGACCTTCGTCCGAACCGACAACGAAAGGGCCGGGATCACTCCTCATTCTTCGTCAGGGAGGAGGGCAATGATCACACCCGTCCCTTCCCTCGCCCCGGAAATCCCCAGAACGACTCCCCGCCTCTCCCGGACCTCCCTGCGTCCTCTCAGCGTCACGGCATTCAAATAAAAAGTGGATGAGAGCGACACTGAAAAAGGAAAATCCTAGGAAAGCAGAGAAAGAGAGCAACCACTTAAGGAGGGGGCGCTCTTCTTCGTTTAAACCCCCTCGAGGGGGAGGGAGGGGGGAAAGGAAGGGTGGACGAGGAGGTGTGACACACACTTGGGGTGGCCGTCGATTCAAATTCCGCCGCGATAACCTTCCCCAAGGATTTTCCCCATCGGGCACGTCGCACCGCCCCGCGGGTGTTCACCGGTGGTGTTTGGGTGCGTGCAGAGCCCGCGTTTTGATAGCATGCGGTGCGCGCGGAGGAGGGGGCTGCCCCTGAGCGCAGCCGGGAAATTACTTAGGGTGTGGAGAGGGCCGGTCGGAGGTGGTTGACCAAGGGGTCTGGGAAGAGGGGCGTCCCCCCTGCCCCCAGGGTTCCGCCCCGCCTCCCTACTGAGAGCTGCGGGCGGAGAGGCGCACGTAGAAAGTTAATGGGGAGTGTGAGGAGGGTTGCTCGTTCCGGCCTTAACCCCCCCCCTTTACCCCCCTACACCCCCTACGCACAATCCCCCTCAACCCCCCTTGATCCCCCCTTCACCACCATGCACCCCCCTTCACCACCATTCACCACCATGCACCCTCCCTTCATCCCCCCTTCAACCGAGGGCGCCCTTTAACGAACAAGAAGAGATGAAGAGTTTGTCATTGATTCGTGCGTCAAACTCATAGAAAATATCAAAGTCAACGATTGCCTTCGATTGAAATTCAGAACTCTCGTGAATCACTCCCGACTTTCCATTTCCAGCAACATTTTTTCGTCAAAGCAACGTAAAAACAAACACAACACTACTCAGAGAAATGAAAAATTAGCATGAGGCACGCTTGTGACATTTCTCGATACCTTTTCATTCCCTGAGGAAGAGCGATGAGCCTGCTAAATGTAGGCAGTAAACAAGGCAGCCATTAAAATCTCTGAGTAAGTTTCGTCCCATAATTCGCATCCAATGGGTATGATATTTTCATTTTTGATTTGGGAATGGGACACGATCCTTTTAAACGTGACTTCGAGATGAGGAGTGATTTTGGTCGACCTTGCCACTCTAAATTCTCAAAGTTTTTTAAATAATAATTTCACTGACCTCGAAATTGATTGGCTTAATGATGGTGTACACATGTGCAGATCCAGCCAATCATCGCTGGTTGGGACGCTGGGTTAAGTGGTCACCATGACGACGACTCTTACAGGTTACATGGACAAAAACTAATTTAAACAGAGAAAACTTTTATTGGCCAATGAATTCATAATAAATTAAATATTTTGAAAAAATAGATTACCAAATTCAAATCCGCCTAATGCTTTAAAATACTTTCATATTTATAGTAATTAAAAGAATTTAGAAAAAAAAGAAGGCAAAAATACGGTGGAAGAAAAGGTAGGAAAGTAGAAAAATGATAATATTTAAAATGAATTTTAAGGAAATTTTGTAGAAAAGAAGGCTTAAAAGGGAATACACAAGGAAAAGGCGAAGGAATAAATGTGGCGAAGAATCAATACTAGTAGAAGTTCAAAGGGATGAGAAAAGTTTTCGAAGAACCCATAACATATGCATTTCTGTATTTCTCAACTCTGAATAGCGTGGCACAAAATACCTTAATACTGTACCACATGCATGTTGCAATAACTTTCAGATCCATATAATTGCTACCTCAAACACTCCCTTCGAAAATTCCCATTAATTTCCCCTCCACTCTCTTGTTCGCTTTCGCAGCATTCTCCCATACAAACACCGTCTGCCGAAAATATTTTCCACGACCGGACTTGAACACCGGATCTCTCCTCCTGCCGGGCGGATGCTCGGCAAAAATTAATTAAAAGATTTTTACATCAGTGGTCTGCTCGATTCCGCCTTCCCACCTCACCTGTGTTCGTCCTTTAAGTGTGTTCCTTCCCCCTTTCCTTATACCTAATTGTATGCGAATGAATATTTGTTCGCCCTATGGCGGGCTTTCGTGTTTGAATGTGTACTTGGCCAATGTGGCTCGTCTCTTCTTCTGGCTATGCGTGCCATGGAACGGACCGTTCCTATTCTTTATGATGTTGTATGCTTGCTAGCCTACTGTCCATTTTCCTCTTGTGTTTGTCTATTTCTCCTTTGGTGGCTGTAACAGCTCCCTAATGCCATCTTCTGGGCAATGATTCGGAGCACTTGGGCGCTTTATAAGATCGCAGATCTCAGTGTAAATTAGGTTTTCTCGATAGTTCATGTGGTTAGAGCATCCGCCCGGCAACAAGGAGAAATCCGGTGTTCAAGTACCGGTCGAGGAAAATATTTTTATATTTGTGATCTACATCTACATAATACCCCGCAAGCCGCCGCAAGGGCGTGTGGCGGGGGGTGTTAGGTCACCACCCAAAAAAGGAAAAAAGAAATACCGCATTCAAAACCAACACACACATGCAAACCCCAATCCACAGCAGTGCACACATTCATCGTAACATCCCATTATTCGACGCGCATGCAAACACACATCCCTTCACTCCACAAGAATGCAAATACATACGCTTAACTACAACAAATAATTTTACCCCAGGATGCAGCAAGAAATTAATCACGAACGTGCAAGCTAGTTTCTAGCAAGTAACCAGGCGAATTACCACCACCACAAGAACTTTCCGCATAAAAATCTCTCCTACTCAAGACGAGGAATTTGGCCCAACGCTGCAGGTGGGAGGAGGGCACACCCACGCAGAGGGACAAGGGATGGAAGTGGAAATTTAGGGTAGCAAAAGAAGAGAAAACAATACTGTAAACAGCAATACATTACTTAATGGCATTCTAATGCGGGCATGCGGGAAGGGTTTTGACACAACACACAGGAGGTTAGTGAAAGTGCATGCAATTGAGTTTAACTAATTGTTACCTAGACGCCGAGGGTGGCAAGTGGCATTTTTTTTATCTCCGAGTGTGACCCTACAGTTGTTATCCCGTATTGTCCGTGGGAAGAAGGAGTCCCTGAGTCTGCTAGTCCTGGCATCTATTTCCCGAATTTTGTACACATGATCCAAGCGACCTATGTATGTTGGAGCGCAAATAATTTTCGAGACCTCGGTGCTGAAACATGCGGATCTGAATTTATTTAGTAAGTTTAACCTAGCATTGAGTCGTCTTTCTTCCAATGATTCCCATCCCAACTCCATAAGCATTTCAGTGACGCTTTTCGTTTTATCGTAACAGTTTTCCACGAAACGAGGTGCCCGGCGTTGGACCTTCTCAATTTTCCGAATGAGGCCTTTTTCACACGGATCCCATACGCTACATGCATATTCTAAATGGGGCCTTACAAGAGCGTGATAATATTCTTCAGTATATTCTTTTTAATTCTTTTACCGAAAAGTGTTTTTTAAAACTCTAATCCACGCCTCCTTCTGCTAGTTAAATTCAGAAGACGCCAAAATGATTGCACGCGTTGCATGAAAGCGCGGATCGCCGTCTCCCATTTCCCTAGCCCTCCCGTCCGCAAAAGACCGCCATCACTTTGGACGAACCCTCCCCCCTTTGCGTGTTTTCCGCACGGCGATCATCATCCAATCTCGGGGTCACCCGGGAAGTCCATAGCTCAAAGTTCGGGGGGCGAGGATAACCCCCCCCTCTCAACTACCCCTCCCTTTTGTACCCCCCATTTATCCCTGGGGGGGGGGACCTCCCTGCAAACAGGCCGTCCACGACGATCCAATAGCCAGCCCGCGACGACCAGTTGAATAATTGAAGTCCCGCTCGCGGAGCATCGCGCTCACACGAGCAGGTCTTCGAGAAATGCAGTGAATAATAGATTAAGAGGACGACGCCCTTCCTGTCGAACAATAGCGCTTCGCCATTTTTCAAATTTTCTCAAACATTTTGTCGACTATCATCACAGGCACTGTTGAATTACACGCTAAAATATTTATCACCGGGCCGTTTGGAGGGGCCTGAGATGACGGGTTTAGTACTTCGATCTTGATAATAACCACGATAGGGATTATAAAGCCTTCTGACTCGGCAGAGGGGTGCCTTAGTTAATGGGCCGTGATCGCATATTGGTGCGATTGGTCAATCTTTCACCCTTGATGGCATTGATTGAGGCATTGTTTTTGGAGTATTGACCGTTCTTTCGTTCCACCGTTTCGCTCCGATATCTTCCAAGTGTTGTCCGCCTCATCCGATGACATATATTTACTGGTATATTTGTTTCAATGATTTCATTAGCTCAAATTTAATTTATAAAACAATTAAATTATTTCAGATAAACGTGATGCGAGCACATTACTCATCATGATTGCTTTACATGCTCTGCAAATCGTTCGATAATACGCGAAGAGCATCATTGGTGCGTGGATTGATGAACACATAAGTGTCCGTTCCCGAGGCAAGATGGCTTTGACTTCCGAATTTACTTGGATTTTTTCACATGGACCACATGCCTCAAGGTAGTTGGACGTATGTTCAAGTGTATAGCGCACCATGGTGCCCACTGAGGAACTGACACAGTATATCACAAATGGATGTGTTTCCCGGACAACCATTTCTTTTCCGTAGCTCCTAACTGCAGGTATGTATGCCTCGTCGCCACCTCGCCTCGTGGCACCTCGCTGTTAGCAGTGGATGGCTTGAGGCACCCTCACGGAGAATGACGAGGGGTGGAAGGGGAGTTTGAAAGTGTAACAAAAAGGGTGTAGGGGACATAGGAGCGTGTACTACGTTCATGGCTGCGTGGGTTTTCGCGGCGGTGGCTTGAAGGATTCTGCATTTTCGGGTTTCACCACGTTGTTGTTTAAAGCTGAAAACAGTTTCGCCGAAGTTGCATTCGGCGTCTTCAGGTCGAAGATGAGGGACTCAGATTTGGCCATTTGTCGGCCATCTCCGAACACAAATGGAGTGAACCCGGTCACGACATCTTATTCCAAGAACAAACGTCATAGAAAAGGAGAGTAGATATTACCCACGACTCATTAGAGAAGCAATTGAGATCGCCAAAAACCAGGAGAACATCAACAGAGATGAAGGCTACCATCTCCACAACGCGTGGAAGAGTTCTTCGGAAACGGACCAATCAGCGAGCAGCCACTGGACGGGACCACCCATATAAGGGCGGCCAAAATTCGAGTCCCTCCCTCATGAGGAAAGCCCCCGTAAGCGACAATATTCCTAATGCTGTCATCCGGGAGCTTCCAAAGGCGGCGGTGAGGTACCTAACTTCATGGTTCTGTCATGGATCGTCAATGGTTGTGTCAGGATTTCCTACTTCCCGACCACTTGGAGAAGAGCGAAAATCGTCTGTCTGCCGAAGTCGCAAAAATTGGAAGTGGGTCCCGGAGAACTCTTGCCCATCTCCTTGCTCGACGGCTTCGATAAGATATGCGAGCGACTGCTGCATCGGCCGCTGGTTGACTTCGTCCGGGAGAATGACATCCTCCCGGAGGAGCAGTTCGGCTTCCGAGAGCAGTATTCCACAGTCCATCAGCTAGTGCGAACGACGGATTTCATCACGGACAGCTTCAACAGGAACATGACCGTTGCCGGGACCTTCTTCGACGTCAGCAAGGCGTTTGATTGCGTCTGGCATCCGGCTCTCTCGTTGAAGATGAGGCGACCTCATTTCCCACCTTGGATAATAAGGATGGTTCACTCCTACCTGAGAGACAGGACACTCACTGTGCAGTGATTTGGGGCGGACTATGTTGTGCGCCGGATCTCCGCCGGCGTGCCTCAGGGATCCATCATTGGGTCACTGCTCTTCAACATCTATTCCCACGACATCCCAACTCGTTGTGGGAACCTCGAGATCCTGCCTCTCTATGCCGACGACATGGCCTTCCTGTGGCACTCCAGGCAGAAGGTGACTGCAGTGCGAAGACTTCAAAACGCCGTGGCGAAACTCCTACATTGATACAGCCGATGGCGTTTTGCAGTTAACGCACAGAAGACGAAAGCGATCATCTTCCACCGGGACAATGGTCGGCCGCCAGGAGTGATCCAGCTGTAAATGGAGTCGTCCTACCGTGGGAATCCGAAGTTACCTACCTCGGAGTGCTGATGGACCAGAAACTCCTTTGGAACGCCGAAGCTCTTCGGGTTCGTGCAAAGGCATGCGCGGTGCTTAGTCTGCTCCGGCTGGTTATCCGCCCGCCGGTCCTGAGCATGGACACGAAGCGTAGACTGTACCAAGCGTGCGTGCTGCCAGTCATCACGTACGCTGCTCCGGTATGGTCAGGAGTGTCGCGAACGAGTCTCGCTCGAATTCAAGTGGTGCGGAATTCTGCTCTTCGTGACATCATGGGACGCGGTCGTTACGCCCGCGTTTCCGAGATGCACGAGGACGGGAAGCTGGACGTCCTTCTGCCTAGAATCTCTGGAAAATTCTTCCTGAAAGCTGCAGAAGCAGAAGCGACCCTAATTGAAAGGGTCGAGGAAATAAGGGTCTGGCCATGGAACCGTTACAAGCGCCCCATAGCCTCCCTAGGAACAGAAGACTCCCTTCCAGCAAATAAAAAGTCAAGGCTACTCTGAGCGGGAAGAATATAAACGCCTGACGACGAAGTAGAATTCTTCCCGTCTTAGTAACCTAGGAGGCCGGAAAGGCGCAGTGCAAGGGCTACACAATAAGCCCTTCGCGATCAAATTCCCTGAGTAGTGATTAATTAGTGTCAGCTGAAGAGGCGGAATGCAACTTCGACGAAACTGTTGTCAGCTTTAAACAACAACGCGGTGAAAACCCGAAAATGTGGAATCTCTCGTGTACTACGTTCATTATGTCAGTCCCACGCGGCAGTGCGGAAATGAAACCTGATTCCTTTTTCACACTTCCTCGTCCGTTCAGTGAAATAAAATACACGTGAACAATTTCCAATCGATTGCATTTAAGATTAATGTCCATTTAATATAATATAGTTCAAAGACATTCTAATATAAAAATTACAGAAATTCTGCAGAAATTGTACCTTACAATGGTCTGCAGTTTTTTGATAGTTGATAAGTTACTGAAAGGTGTATCCTTCTATGAAATGGTTTAACCTGACTTTGTTCATTGACGTAACTAAACATGCGTTGGACGCAACATATATTTTATCACAACACAAAGACTATTTTCGCCATGCTACATGAATGTATCAAAGAATACTAGCAATGAGTTATAAATATCTAAACTGGAAGTGACATATGAATGTGGTAAAACGTGAGTAGTATTTAATTTTAAGAGAAAGGAATAAAACTTGAAATTAGTTAGGAAACAGGCTAATTTAGGCTTTTTGTTATTAAATGTAAAACGGATAAACTACTATGGCATTACCGTAGCGGGAGAGCGTCCAAAGGCAAGCGCAAGACCAAGAGGTTGGATTGCTGGAGAGATGCATATGAAATGGACATTTTTATTTGAATATGTATTTATTATTAATTTGAGCGAGAATACAAGTACTTGTATTTAAATTCATCTCGGAACAGTTGAAATATCTCTTTAACGACACGGGGTCACGAGACCTGAAGGTTTCGGAAAATGCAAATCACAAGTAAACTTTGATTACCATTAATACCCTAAGCTTGATTTTGGTTTGATAACTTAGAAATCAAAAGCCTTATTTAAGTGGTTACCTTCTTCAAAGAAGAATATGCTCTTCCTTGATATATAGCTACATCCTCAATAGTAGTTCCCACTTCCGATCACTCGAATCAAGAATACCGCGCGAGAGAGAGGACATTCCCCCTGCACCTCTCGCACGGTTGATCCACGAACGGGTGGCATCATTATCCGGGGAAAGCTAATCCCCTGGTTAACACCCCTAACCTCTTTGGAACCATCGAGAGAATGCAGGGTCTCGCTAAGGCGTCGCCCGGCGACAACTGCTTGCCCTCTGCGGCCGCCACCCAGGCCAGCGAAGGCCTTCGCAGTTGATACAAACGATTTCGGGAGAGAATGCTCCCGATAGGATCTTGAGTAGCCCTCAAGTACTCTTTCTTACGACGTGTTCCGAGAACAGAACGCGTTATCCGCCGATGTGTGAGCATATGGGGACCACGCGCACGCGTACACCAAATGTGGACCCTAGGCGGCGTTGTCTTTAATCTCCCCGAGAAGGAATTCGGCAAATCTGTCTACGAAGGGCATCCGTCTTTGACACGACGGCGATGTTGAAGCGCCCTTAAACAGGAGAACCGCAGAGTTCCGATGCGCACTAAACGGTCATAACACGGATATCCTTCACCACCCGGGCCACCGGCGCGTTGAAATCAATCACTAAACTCCGGTAAAAGTACGGAGAAGGAATATAAACAAATAATTATTGAAAAACCGGTGTGCAAATATTGGAGGACGTATGCATGCACACAGGCATACTCATTATTAGAAAATATCGTAATGTGTTGAGTTAGTTTCAATGTGGCATTTACGACTCTTGGGTTACTAAAATTATAAACTGAGACAGAAGGTTTAAGGCTTAATAAGGTTTAATATTCCTTTCTACGCACTAAATCACAAGGTTTACTGACTGCGGAATTCACTCATTGGAAATTTGGATCTATCAGTTGTGACGGGTATAAATCTATGGTTTGTTCCAAAGTTTTCAGAATGTTGTCCGTTCGTAAAATAAACCTGGTCGATTAACATAGAATCTAGTTTGGTCAATTCGCCCAGGGGTGGCGTCTACTTTTACCCGTAAAAAGGGTAAACAGCTCATGAGCATAGAGCATTTGCTACTGTAATTAGGATTCGGAATTGCGATTGGAGATTGGGAGTAACCTCCTGTATGATATTCGAGGTAGGTTCAATTTATGAAGTCTCCCAATGTTATTTAACAAACTACTTGCACCATTGAATTTTGAGTTAAAATTTCTGTTGCCTTGCAAAAGAATCTCCCCGTAGATGTTCGCGCGTTTCATAACTTCGACGTCATGATTCGTTGACCGCCAAGGATGTTTCTGCATGAGTCTCTTTCCACCACTGGGAAAACACTGATGGTCCATTGACCGAGACGTCTTGGGTCCGTTGTCACGTTCGGCCTCCATTGAGGCCACATACAATATTTCAATTACGATCAATTACGATTGGTGTCGAACCACAAAAGTGGAGAAAACGGTATTTGATCGCACTAAACGAAGCCATTTGAAGCTCTTAACTCTAACGGAAGCTATACGAACGCTGAGCATTGTAACGTAGAGCCATCGACGACTTGTATTCATCAAGTGTGCCAGCATATTTAAAACCTCGACCACATCTTTTCATCTGCTTCCAGTTCTGAGAGTAAAATTCACTGCACTCGAAAGCATATTGAGTGGAGGTCCCCACTCATGTTAGCAGTTGGAACGAACGGACCAAATGAGGTTTACCAAACGATTCCTCGTAATTTTAAGGCGCATTTTCTTCATTTTTAAGCGATCTCAATTACCGGATGCGGAATCATTACTCTAATACCTTAGGATCGGTTTGATTTGACACACGACTGGTGTTATTGAAAAATGAAATGGGAGGTGTAAAATCTTTAGAAGGTAGCAATTACAATTTTTCTTAACATTCGCGAACCAAGAGAGAACGTACAAGTGGGAACTTTTTCCTGAATAAGAGATTCATTTATTCATTCCAATGATGCTGCTTTATTGGTTGGCTATGGCAACATGCTAAGCAACAGAATTGAATTTTTTTTCTTAGGTAATCTACCGGTTAAGGTAGGTTTTTGGATGGACACAACTATCAAATAAACATTTTGTGACTCCCCACCTAGCAAACTAATCTATATCAGGTCCCTCTTCATCTCGGTGTACTTCTTTCCTCCCTTCATCCCGTCCAACATCCCTATCCTGTTCCTACCCTTACCTCGCTTGCCCAACATTCTCCCCTCTATTACCCTCTTCAACATTCCACTACCGCTCAATACGCCTTTCATCCATTTTTCCTGCCTCCATAGGATTTCTCTCAACAAACCCCTCTCCTCACCCACCATTTCCAGTACTTCCTCATTTGTTTTCCTTTCGGTCCATTTCACCTTCTCCATTCTTCTCCACACCCACATTTCAAAAGCCTCCAATCTACGTCTATCCTCCTGCTTCAGCGACCACGTTTCCGCGCCGTACATAGCTACGCTCCATATCAGAGTTTTTACGAGTCTTGTCTTAACATCCCTACTCAACGTCCCCGTCATCACTCCCTCCTCCTTGAGAAAGCCTCCTTGAGTAGCGCAATTCTTCTCCTTACGTCCCTACCACTTTGACCGTATTGGTCCAAAACACTTCCGAGATATGTAAACTGCTCTACCTGCTCTATTCTTTCTCCGCCTATTTTAATATTTAGCTTAGCCTTTTTCTTTCTGGAAAATCGCATAACCTTTGTTTTATTAATATTGATTCTCATCCCATATTTATCGCACTGAACCTCCAATTCACTCAACAATGCTTGCAACCCCTTGGCTGACTGAGCAACTAATGCTTGGTCATCAGCAAACCTAACCGATTTTACGAGTTCCCCTCCGACTTTCATTCCTACCTCCAGTTCTTCCCATGCCTCTTTAATCATTTCCTCTACATATACGTTGAACAGTACCGGTGACAATGGGCAACCCTGCCTTACACCTCTTCCTAACACTGCCCATCCAGACTCTCCGTTCCCCACTCGCACCTGAGCAGTCTGAGACATGTACAGGTTGCGGATCAGTCTCCTGTCCCTCCAATCCATTCCTATTTTCTGCAATACACGCATTAATTTTTCCCAATTCACTCTATCAAACGCTTTTTCGAAATCTACAAAACAGGCAAAAATGTCCTGATTGTATTCTATATTCCTCTCGACTAGTGATCTCATTACTGCAATGGCATCACGCGTACCTCTTCCTTTCCTGAACCCAAACTGATCATCCCCGAAGTAATCATTTGCCTTACTCTCTATCCTTTTGTTGATGATCTTGAGAATAACTTTAGCTGCGTGGGATATCAAACTTATTGTTCTGTAATCCTCACATGACGAAGCCTTTGCCTTTTTTGGAATAGGAACTAACACCGATCTCACAAAATCTTCCGGCCAGATTCCTTCCTCATAGATACTACGAATCAGTCCATATATGGCCTTTTTCCCACCTTTCCCTAACCATTTCAACATTTCTGCAGGAATATTGTCCACCCCCACAGCCTTATTTGCTTTCATCTCCTTTAATGCCCTTTGTATTTCATCGTCGAGTATGCCTGGACCTAAGCTATCTTCTTCTACGTCATGTTCCTTTTCTATGTCTAACCTTGTCGGCCTAAGTTCTTTACCATACAGTGTTTCTATATATTCCTTCCATCTCTCTTGGATTTTTCCTGGTTCAACTATTATCTTACCCCATAACCCTCCCATGGACTACAACCTTGTCGTGGTGGAAGGGCTTGTGTGTTCCGATGACCCCTAGAGCTGTGCTGGCGGGAGTAATAATAATTACTCCTGGAAGGGTCACCCATGCCAGATAGGTCGAAGGTTAGGAGCCAGACGAAAGGTAGTCCACGCAGCGTCTGTTCCTCAGTGAGGCGGCTGCAATGGCGTCTGACCCCAGTGGGGCGGCCATTAAGTGATGGTGTCACGTTAAAAACACTATTGAGGAAGGCAACGGTAAACCACCTCAATTATGATTCCCAAGAATATTATGAGAATTGAATTATATATCCTTAATTAAGTTTAGACCTGCTGCGCTGTTTCTTGGAAGAATTTACGATTACTTTGAACCAGACACTAGAACGATTTTGAAAATTGAAGAAGTAAAGAATAACATAAATGAAATTAAATATGGAGATACTTTTTATTTCTTGTCTTCTAGAAACAAAATACAAGCTAAAAAATTGGAAACTCAGGTATACATGTAGCTGATTAGGAAGTCAGACCTTAAATTCAGGGCATTCTCTTTCCATGTATATACTTTCGTCACCAATAAAGTGGCGCTAAAAACACCTATCCCGAAAAAAGCTTAATGTTATTTTTTTGATCGCGTCTCAACTGTAGGACATGAATTTTATGTCCTTAAAGTTTTGCAACAAATAAAGCAGTAGAATAAATTTGAGGTTAATATAGTCGCAGGCATGTAAAGACAGTAACATCTCAAGAACTAGTTGACAGATTTTTTGAATGAATTACGAAAATCATATTAATTTATAATGTTTAAATTAACGTTTTACGTATTCTACCTACGAGTGTCGAGCTGAAGTAGTTTGAAAGGGATATTTCCTAAAAGTAAACTGTCTTCGTTTAAAAACAATAAACATATGAGAGCTTCGTTTAACAAAATAGAATGAAATTAAATTTTGTTTTTACCTCTATATTAATGCCCATTATACATTAATGTATACATTACAAAATTCCTATTCGTACATACAATAGAAGAACGATCACTTCTATCGATCGGCCACAAGGTTATCCACAATTGGTTAGATACAGTCGGCCTATATGTGGTAGATATACAGCGACGTACGACGAGTAAGTTCGGGATGAATGTCTCATGGAAAGAATATTGAGAAAAGGAGGCGAGAGATCTACAAAAGGGTGGACTTGAAACTAGAACTCGAGATAGTATTGCCAATCAAAACAAGAATAACTTTGGGGGAGCATTTTTTTTCATATTATTGGTAACCCGTTGCACCAAACGTGAAGTCGAGCCAACGGAAAGTGAATATTTTTCTAACTCCTCCACGAAAGGAAATCGAGTGGAAATTTACAATAATCGTGGAGCAAGGTCGATGGACGAAAAGGGGAGAGGGAGAGAGGGCGTGGGAAAGGAGAAGCCAGACGTTTTTTGCGAAGAAAATAGGCTGGGCCGCCCGCCTCTTCCGAGGCGGACAGGCACGCAAGCACCAACACACACACACACTTAGGCGGGAGATGGTTTGGGTGTGTTTTCGGCGACGGCCTCCTTGAACAAGGGGGGGGCGACGGATTGATATGGGAGGAGTGATAGGAGGAGAAGGGCCTCGTCTCACCACTCAGCTTTTTTGTTCGTCCCCCTCGGCCGGTAAGGGGTCAGAGGGGACAACCTACGAGCACATGTGGTAATAATGGCGATCCCCCCAAGCTCCAGCTGATGAGGTGTCGTCACGGCGAGAGGTGCACCACTAGAGGTGCGCGGACTACATGGAATGCAAGATGGATGGATGGTGGAGCAGGGCAGAGCTACTTATCCCCTCTCCTCTCCCGTCCCCGTCGCCCCTCCTCCCACTTCGGGCGAGCGGAATAACCCCCGTCCCCCCTGGTCCACTCAATTGCTTTCCGGCCCCTCCCCCACCAGAATTCTTTCCAGAGCGCCTACTATCCTCTCACGATCGCTTAAAAATGGGAGAGATATTAAAAAAAAACCGGAAAAGGAGAGAGGCGAGTGTGGGAGGGTATGGGGGTTGGGAGGAGTTTGAGAGGGGGGAGCTTAAGGGGGGGAGAGGGGAGGGGAGTTTATACGTTCAAGGAATTTGGAACACGTGGGTCGAATCCCTTCAATTTTTTCCTCCTTCCTCGGATTCCTTTCCCACTCCACCCACCACCCTTTGCGACCTCTAGCACGAGAGAGGCCCTTCTTTGACCCCTCCCTTCCCGGCCTCGCCGCCCGATTACCCTTCTTCCGACTTCAACTCCCTCGACTCATCCCATGTCCAAAAACCGCGGCGTCAGCAATGGGACTCCCTCTCGCACACTCACTCCTTCGCTGCGCCCTCCCTGTCGAAATAAATACTCCATTTTAACTCTCTTGCTTTTCCCCCTCCACTCCACCACGCCCAACACCCGCTCACTTAACAATTCTCATCAAACATTTGCGCCACACGGAAAGAGATCCTCGTATACGAGGGGTGTTCAAATCATAACGAGAATTTTTTCATTTCGGTTCTTAAAAACTTCTTTTTTATTATGTTGGTATACATGCCCCTGAAGTATGGTAAAACTTTCAGCTGTTTTCATTGTGGACTTTTTCTGTGACAGCCACTAAGGTTAGACGTGTTTTATGAGCTCGGCGATTTTCGTTTGTTAAAAGAAATGGATCAAAGAGTTTGTATCAGATTTTGCGTAAAAACGAAATAAATTGTAACAAAGTGTGTGCAATGAGATCCAAAGGTCTATGGTGAGTCTGCTATGAGTAAATCAAGAGTTTGCCAGTGGTATAAGCGTTTCCAAGAAGGCCGTGAAGACCTTGAAGATGACGAACGCCGTGGACGCCCCAGCACATCAACAATCGATGAAAACGTGGAAAAAGTGAAAGAAATGCTTATTAACAATCGCCGAATCACAATTAGAGAGGTCGCTCATGATGTTGGCATATCGATTGGATCACGTCATGACATTTTTTCCAATTTTTTGGGTATGAAACGCGCGACAGCAAAATTCGTTCCAAAATTGTTGAATATTGAACAAAAACAGCGGCGAATGGAAGTTGCTCAGGAGTCACTAAGTGAAGTAAACGACGATGCAGAACTACTGAAACGTATTATAACAGGTGGCGAAACATGGGTTTATGCATATGACGTTAAAACTAAGGCTCAATCATCCCAGTGCAGACATTCTGGCTCGCCAAGACCAAAAAAGGCTTGACAAGTGCGGTCGAACGTGAAGGTTATCCTCACTGTGTTCTTTGATTTTAATGGCATAGTGCATCATGAATTCCTGCCACCAGGTCATACGGTCAATAAGAAGTACTACCTACAAGTTCAACGCCGTTTGCGTAAAGCAATCCGAAAAAAACGCCCGGATCTGTGGAAAAACAGTTCATGGCTTTTGCACCACGATAATGAACCAGTTCACACTTCATTCACATCATAAGCGCAAAAATATTTCCTTGACCGGGAGTTGAACACCGGACCTTTCGGTTTGATGCCCGAACCACTTTTTTTTTTTCATTGTCGGCCCATACGGCACACATACACCGTCCCGGTGAGCGAAAACCCACCCTAACCGGTCATTTAACAAACAAGATAAAGCCAAGACATTCCAAAAAAACATCTCATTCGTGTGCGTGTTGTTTGTGAGAGACGAGAAACTTATGATTTAAAGTAAGCTATGCTATAACAGAGGTTTACAATAGTGGTTGAAGCCGACAGGTAACGGCTCATTTAGAAAATAGGTTAAACTTGGCGGAGAAAAGCTATTACATGGCATACAATTTGAAAGAATATGTGTGAATTTGGAATATTGTCCGTACAGGTGGACTAAGGTGGAATACAAACTAGCACTAAGAGGAGAATGAATAAAACTTTATGGTAACAGACATAGGAAAGACTCATAGGCGAGTTACGTCCTTAGGCAGTGTATATGTATGCTTATAGTTGATATCGTAATCCCAGATGTCGGATAGCAGAGTATTTCCAGTTTTGCCGAGTCGCGAACGAAAGTTCGCGACCTGAGAGCGGATGAAGTCCGCGGCGGACGGAAGACGATGAGCGGCACGCACCTCGGCCATCCGCGTAAGGCGGCTAACCATTAACAAGCGCCGGATGGAGATGTTTTGTATTGTTTCGAGGTGTTTCCATATCGTCTTCCGTACTGCAAAAATTGGGCAGGCAAAAAGAAATTTGGGCCGCACGATAGCCGTGAATAGGCGCACCCGGTCCGTATGACTGATCGGGGAAGCCGCCAACGCAAGACAGCGGAGTTGATTGACAGCAACGTTGGCTTTAGCACGGCAAGAGTCCAGGTGGGGTTTGAAGGTGAGTTTGTTGTCGAGAATGACGCCAAGGAAACGGTGCGACGAAGCTCTCGGAATGCAGTGTGCGTGTAGAGTAAGCGACAGGTGTGGTGTGCGGGGGCGGCGTCGGGTGAAGTGGACATGAGTACTTTTGTCCGCGTTTATCCGAATTTTCCATGTTTTGGTCCACTTTTGAAGTTTCCGTAGGTGGGTGTTGAGGCGTCGGATGTTCGCCGAGCGCACACGCGACGTTGCGGCAATGGCGGTGTCGTCTGCATACATGTATAGGGACGTGTGGGGCGTTGTCGGCATGTCATTGACGAAAAAATTGAACAAGAATGGACTGAGGAGATAGCCCTGGGGGACACCCGCCTCAGCTTTCTTTACATCGGAGAGGGAATCACCCATCTGCACACGAAAATGACGGTCAGAAAGGAAACTGCGGAGGATAAGGATGAGGGGAGGCGGGAAACCGTACTGGTGCATTTTAAACAGGAGGCCATTATGCCAGACCCTATCGAAAGCACGGGCGACGTCAATGAAGACGGCATCCGTGAAACGGCGGAGATTAAAGCCGTGCGAGTTGCGTTCGCACAAGCGAAGAATCTGATGATCCGCGGAGACGCGAGAGCGAAAGCCGAATTGCTCTGGGCGAAGGATGTCATGAGCGTGGGCGTGAGATTCGAGCTGGGTCAGAAGGACCCGTTCAAAAATTTTGGACAGGTTCGAGAGCAGGGTTATCGGGTGGCAGTTACCCGAGATCGTAGCGTCCTTCCCCGGCTTAGGGAGGAGGATAACCTTCCCTGTTTTCCAAGAGGATGGGAAGTGGGCGCAAAGGTAACAATGATTCAGCAGGTCCGAAAGTAGGAGAGGAAAAACAGGGACGGAAGCAGCAAGTTTTAATTCCTTGTTGGACACATTGTCAAACCCAGGTGCTTTTCTGGGAGGGAGAGAGGATAGGAGAGCGCTGAGTTCGTTCGCGGACGTAATTGGAGGAAGATTAGAGGGATTTGAGGGAAGGTTGGCAAGAAATTTGCGGATTTTCCGGTCCGCAGAGGAAGGGGAGGTATCGTGGGCCATTGTATCTTCCAGAAAAGACGCCTGAATGTCCGCTTTGCGAACCGGATTGAAGATGAATTCGTGATTGAAAAGCAGAGAAGGATGCGTGGGCTTAGGTTTTTGGCGAAGGGATTTGGAAATTTTCCAGAGAGAGTTATCCTCAAAAGACAAGGAGGACACGTGGCGCGACCATTCTTGCGAAGAGAAGGCAGCTATGGAGCGTCTGACGTCGGCGGTGAGTCGTGAGCTGGAACATTCGCCCGGCCAGTTGAAAGATCCGGTGTTCGTATCTCGGCCAAGGAATTATTTTTACACTCGTGATCTCCTCCAATCCGCTTTTCCAACCTCTCCTGTGTTCGTCCCTTGTGTGTGTTCAAATCCTCGTTTCCTTGTATCTGTTTCCATATGTGAGTATGTGTTCACCATATAGCGATATTTCGTGTTTGGATGCATATATATATGCATCCAAACATCCATATGTGGTGGAAGAGCTTGTGTGTTCCG
>CM073768.1:1506942-1641245 GCA_037158775.1 Hetaerina titia | reverse complement strand
GTTAGTCATCACTAACACATGGTTTAGACACCACAAAAGGCGTAGGCATACATGGAAAATGCCAGGTGACTCAGAAAGGTATCAGTTAGATTATATTATGGTTAGGCACAGGTTTAGGAACAGTGTGATAAATTCGCACAGTTTCCCAGGAGCGGATGCGGACTCTGACCACAAATTAGTTGTTATGAAATGTAATGTTCGTTTCAAGAAGATAAGGCAAGGGCGGCGGGTTAGGAAATGGAATTTAGAAGCAGTAAATGGATTAACGAGGAAGGAGTATCAGCAGGCTGTAGAGAAAATGATTTATAACGGTAAAGAACTGAGTACTATCGAAGAAAAATGGGAATGTATCAAGAAAGGGATATTGGAAGCCGCTAAAGACACTATAGCAACCGTTAACGGGGAAAGGATAAGGAAACCATGGGTAACGGATGAGATGATTGCAAAGATGGATGAGAGAAGAAGATGGAAAAATGTAAACACAGAGTTAGGTAAAATGAAGTACAAAGAGTTAAACAATAAATTGAGAAGGGCCACGAATAAAGCAAAAGAAGAATGGTGGAAAACGCAATGCGAAGATATGGAAAGTTTACAGAAGAACGGTGAAATTGGTGCTCTATACAGCAAGGTTAAGTTATTATCGGGAAGTAAGAAGGCAAGATCTGTGCTAACAGTTAAAGATAAATGGGGTAAGATAATAGTTGAACCAGGAAAAATCCAAGAGAGATGGAAGGAATATATAGAAAAACTGTATGGTACAGAACTTAGGCCGACAAGGTTAGACATAGATAAGGAACATGACGTAGAAGAAGATAGCTTAGGTCCAGGGATACTCGACGATGACATACAAAGGGCATTAAAGGAGATGAAAGCAAATAAGGCTGTGGGGGTGGACAATATTCCTGTAGAAATGTTGAAATGGTTAGGGAAAGGTGGGAAGAAGGCCATATATAGACTGATTCGTAGTATCTATGAGGAAGGAATCTGGCCGGAAGGTTTTATGAGATCGGTGTTAGTTCTTATTCCAAAAAAGGCAAAGGCTGGGTCATGTGAGGATTACAGAAAAATAAGTTTGATATCCCACGCAGCTAAAGTTATTCTCAGGATCAACAACAAAAGGATAGAGAGTAAGGCAAATGATTACATAGGGAATGATCAGTTTGGGTTCAGGAAAGGAAGAGGTACGCGTGATGCATTGCAGTAATGAGATCACTAGTCGAGAGGAATATAGAATACAATCAGGACGTTTTTGCCTGTTTTGTAGATTTCGAAAAAGCGTTTGATAGAGTGAATTGGGAAAAATTAATGCGTGTATTGCAGAAAATAGGATTGGATTGGAGGGACAGGAGACTGATCCGCAACCTGTACATGTCTCAGACTGCTCAGGTGCGAGTGGGGAACGGAGAGGCCGGATGGGCAGTGTTAGGAAGAGGTGTAAGGCAGAGTTGCCCATTGTCACCGGTGCTGTTCAACGTATATGTAGAGGAAATGATTAAAGAGGCATGGAAAGAACTGGAGGTAGGAATGAAAGTCGGAGGGGAATTCGTAAAATCGATTAGGTTTGCTGATGACCAAGCATTAGTTGCTCAGTTAGCCAAGGGGTTGCAAGCATTCCTGAGTGAACTGGAGGTTCAGTGCGATAAATATGCGATGAGAATCAATATTAATAAAACAAAGGTTATGCGATTTTCCAGAAAGAAAAAGGCTAAGCTAAATATTAAAATAGGCGGGGAAAAAATAGAGTAGGTAGAACAGTTTACATATCTCGGAAGTTTTTTGGACCAATACGGTCAAAGTGGTAGGGACGTAAGGAGAAGAATGGCGCTAGGTAAGGAGGCTTTCTCAAGGAGGAGGGAGTTGATGACGGGGACGTTGAGTAGGTATGTTAAGACAAGAATCGTAAAAACTCTGATATGGAGCGTAGCTATGTACGGCGCGGAAATGTGGTCGCTGAAACAGGAGGATAGACGTAGATTGGAGGCTTTTGAAATGTGAAATGGACCGAAAGGAAAACAAATGAGGAAGTGCTGGAGATGGTGGGGGAGGAGAGGGGTTTGTTGAGAGAAATCCTATGGAGGCAGGAAAAATGGATGAAAGGCGTATTGAGCGGTAGTGGAATGTTGAAGAGGGTATTAGAGGGGAGAATGTTGGGCAAGCGAGGTAAGGGTAGGAACAGGATAGGGATGTTGGACGGGATGAAGGGAGGAAGGAAGTACACCGAGATGAAGAGGGACCTGATATAGATTAGTTTGCTAGGTGGGGAGTCACAAAATGTTTATTTGATAGTTGTGTCCATCCAAAAACCTACCTTAACCGGTAGATTACCTAATAAATAAATATATATATATATATTTATTACAATATTATAATATATATATGCGGGTCGCGGTGGTCTAGTGGGTAGAGCGTTGGACTACTAACCGGAGGGTCCCGGGTTCGATTCCCGCGCAAGGCACTTTGGGCACCTGCAGCTTCACCCAAGCTAGTTGATTTTTCGGGTACCAGATCTTCCTGGGAAACCATAACCGGCACAGGGAAAGGAACTGGCCGCCCTACCCTGATGTGTGAATATTCACACGCCGTCGGGCTTGGTACACGGGTGAGCTCTACCATCACCTACTAAACCGACCTTCGGGTTGATTACTGTGTTTATTGTTATATATATATATATATACACTTTTTTGGAAAACCCACAAACGTGTAATGTAAATTCACTGATAGTCATAACATACACAGAAACCAAAACACAAAAGAGGAAAAACTCACTGGTTCTCGAATTTTCGGTGGTCCAACCACCTTTCTCAAGAGGAATTGTTTTGGTTTCTGTGTATGTTATATATATATATATATATATATATATATATATATATATATATATATACAACTTTTGGACGGCACAAGAGAACACAGAATAAAACAGATAACACGATAACACGTAAAAGAACACTCACATTGTAGATTATAATCTACATAAATAGTTATTTGAGCTTTCGGCCTACTCCGAGGCCTTCTTCAAGTCAGACTGAGAAGTCTTAATGGGAGAGTGTCTGGGCAGGGAAGAAGGGGGGCGGAAGGTTTGGGGACTGCTGGGAAGGGAATTTAAGGTGGCGGTTAAGGGTTGGAATTTTAAAGGTTCGGAAATATAGGATGTATGCGGATTCGCGAGTTCTCACCTCTATGTTGGTGGCTGAATCGGGTAGCTCTCTAAAAAAATATATTTATATAGATAGATGTAAAGGTGTAGTTTTTCTGCATGCATGACTGTTGACTTAGCACCCCCCTGCCACACGCCTTTGCGGTGGATTGCGATGTTTTTCCTAGATGTAGTAGATGAAGAGTAGATTGTACAAAATATAAATGTAAAGCTTAAATCTATGAGTAGGCTTCCTATAATGGAAGGGATTCGTAGAAGGATATCTTTTCATAATCTCGAGCAACGGATGAACTCGTATGAAGTCAGAGAAACATTTACGTCGGTGGAGATAAAATGTTGGATTCGTCGAAATGAAGGGCGGCTGACGTGCGGCAGGAAACGGAAGAAAACCTGCGTTGGAGAGAATCGATCCGGAGCTGGAAGATTGTGGTGATGGAAGAGCGGTGGAAAGAAAGGGAGGCTCTCATCGAATGAGAATTTCCGATTCAAGTTACATCGTCTCAAGACGCACTCAAGGAAACGGATTCAAGCAGCAGGTGCAAGAAAAAATTGGTAACTCGCACTGCAACGGTTTCCAATGGAAACGATTCGCGCCATTGTGAACAGGTTGCTGATTAGGAAATCATTGCAGATGAGAAGAAGGGGTGGAGAGGACACCAGAAAACGCGTTGAAGAAATGCGCCAAGTCTAAAAGTGTGATAAAGCCTATCCTTCGGAGCGGCTGGTATTTGCACGTCATATGACATTTAGGGGACGTAACTGCTACAAGAAATCCACGAGCCTGACGACTTCGGAATTCAAACAAACGCCGCTAATCTCCTCACGAATCCCATCTCTTTAAGCACCTTTGGATTGTCCTGTGACTGAATTTTCCGTTGTTCCCGTTAAATAAAAAAACACAAATTTTACCAAAATGAATCCTTTATTTATTGACGTATTTCATCTTTTTGTTTCTATATGCTGGGCTTGAGCTTCCATATTTTCATGCCATACGTAGATGTAGATGTAGATGAGATGCATGCGTTAGGACCTGTCGTTCAACAGTGATTTTTTTTGGTTGTAGACGTAAAAAATATCGAAAACAATTTTTTTAATAGAAAAACAACCTCGAAAAATAAACAAAAAATAAAGCACAAGGTACGGATTAATAAATACCATTTGGAAATATGACAGCATTTTCCCAAGACGACGTTGTGTCTTAATGGAGAAAAATGCTCCTTAATTCAGTGAGAGATTTCGGTAGCCCTAAACTAGTCAAGCTTAGCTCACACTCGGCTTCCAACTCAGCATGGGGTACTCGCGTTGGAAAGATTGCGTGTCCGCCTTAGATAAACTCATTTCCAATGGGGAACTGTGATGAGAAAGTAAGGGAGATAAAGTATTCCCTATTGGCCGCGTGTGGATTATGCAGCCAGTGACTGAGATCTGGCGGAAAAAGTATTAATTAACTGGTTAAACTTCAGGGGTTGGATCTAGGAATTGGAGGGTTGGCTAGACTCTTCAGAGTTTGTCACGAAAACAAAGTCAGGGACGGAGCTTCAAGAAAAAAATGTTCCTTAACACAAAAAGAAACCAAATAAGAATAAAATCTGTAGATTGAGTTGTCCAGTGACTCTGAGGAAGTTATTAGCGGCTTAAATAAGCAGATTTAAACACTCGATTTAAGTTAGAAAAACATTCTCCAAAATGGGTAGGTTCCAATTCTCTCTCCACCCTTGGCAAAATTGTACCTAAAACAACAAAATCATTAAAAATGCAGCAGCATATCGAAGAAATAAATTGCAATTTGACATTTCTCTTACGAGCGAGTGCTACTGGCTCAAAAATTAAGGTGCATGAAGGTAGAATAAAAAATCCATAAACACAGTAATCAATCCGAAGATCGGTTTAGTAGGTGATACATCTACATCTACATAATACCCCGCAAGCCGCCGCAAGGGCATGTGGCGGGGGGTGTTAGGTCACCACCCAAAAAAGGAAAAAGAAATACCGCATTTAAAACCAACACACACATGCAAACCCCAATCCACAGCAGTGCACACATTCATCGTAACATCCCATCATTCGACGCGCATGCAAACACACATCTACCTCCCTTCACTCCACAAGCATGCAAGTACATACGCTTAACTACAACAAATAATTTTACCCCAGGATGCAGCAAGAAAATTAATCACGAACGTGCAAGCTAGTTTCTAGCAAGTAACCAGGCGAATTACCACCACCACAAGAACGTTCCGCATAAAAATCTCTCCTACTCAAGACGAGGAATTTGGCCCAACGCTGCAGGTGGGAGGAGGGCACACCCACGGAGAGGGACAAGGGATGGAAGTGGAAATTTAGGGTAGCGAAAGAAGAGAAAACAATACTGTAAACAGCAATACATTACTTAATGGCATGCGGGAAGGGTTTTGACACAACACACAGGAGGTTAGTGAAAGTGCATGCAATTGAGTTTAACTAATTGTTACCTAGACGCCGAGGGTGGCAAGTGGCATTTTTGTTATCTCCGAGTGTGACCCTACAGTTGTTATCCCGTATTGTCCGTGGGAAGAAGGAGTCCTTGAGTCTGCTAGTCCTGGCATCTATTTCCCGAATTTTGTACACATGATCCAAGCGACCTATGTGTGTTGGAGCGCGAATAATTTTCGAGCCCTCGGTGCTGAAACATGCGGATCCGAATTTATTTAGTAAGTTTAACCTAGCATTGAGTCGTCTTTCTTCCAATGATTCCCATCCCAACTCCATAAGCATTTCAGTGACGCTTTTCGTTTTATCGTAACAGTTTCCCACGAAACGAGCTGCCCGGCGTTGGACCTTCTCAATTTCCCGAATGAGGCCTTTTTCACACGGATCCCATACGCTACATGCATATTCTAAATGGGGCCTTACAAGAGCGTGATAACAACTAATTTTTTATATGCTTGACCGCTGACTTTACGTATATGGGTCCCTCAAGTTAAGTCTTTAGGGAATGTAACACCTAAGTATTTCACCGTATCAACTACGAGGGTCATCCGGAAAGTAGTACCCGTTCGTGAAATAAAGACACAAAAGTAAATATTAACAAACATAAAAAAATTTATTTGAAAGAGGATACTTTAAACTACTTCTCAACTGTATTTTGTATTGTCCGCCGTAATTTCTTTAATGTTTCACAATACGCATTGGCATTAATAGTGTCTCCACGGGCCATAAAATCAATAAGCAATACACCTCGTCGATCCCAGAAAATGGTTGCCATGAGTTTCCTGGTGGACAGAACTGTCTTGAATTTTTTTGGTTTGTTTGGTGAATGAGCATGATGCCACTCCATTGACTGTTGTTTACTCTCAGGTGATGCATAACAAACCCATGTTTCGTCACCAGTAATTATGCGAGTCAAGAAAGAGTCTCCTTCATCAGAATAACGTCCCAAAAACGTCAGTGCTGCAGCCATACGCTTGGTTTTGTGCTCATCTGTAAGCATGCGAGGGACCCATCTTGCACAAATTTTTGCATAATGCAGATGGTGTTTAACAATTTCATGAACAATTGTTCGAGAAACATTGGGAAAATGCTCACAGATGTCATCAATTGTGACGCGCCGATCGTTCCTCACGAATTCGTCAACTGAGCTCACCAGTTGGTCTGTAATGACAGACGGTCTCCCCGAACGCTCATCGTCGTGTGTGTTCCCCCTCCCCATGTTGAAGTTGCGACACCACCGCCGAACAGACGACTCGTCCATTACATTGTCTCCATACACCTCCTTTAATTGGCGATGAATATCACATGGGCGAACGTTTCTTGCATTGAGGAATTTAATCACTGCCCTCACTTCACAACTGGCGGCGTTCTCAATTTTTTTAAACATTGTAAACAATCACAGAAACAACACAGGCAATGCTAGCGTCACGCAACTTGGCTCAGAGAAGGCAGACAAGCCACTGAAGCTATCTGACCTCGTCCAGCGGCTACTCGCATCGTCAGCACTTCATGCGGCACGAACGGGTACTACTTTCCGGATGACCCTCGTACTTCAAGGTCAACTCCAGCTAATTTGTAAACTAATCCCGTGGATCTTTTAAAGAAATTTACCACCGAACATTTATTAAGATTTAAAGGCAATCCCCATTTTGAACACCATTCATTAATGCTATTTAAATCACGTGCTAGAGTTAAACGATCCTCATCCCCAGATATCTCCCGATAAATCACTGTGTCATCCGCGAACATCCTTATCTTACTTTTCACTTCGCGGTTCAGATCGTTAACAAAAATCAAGAATAGTAACGGTCCAAATATATACCGGTCCTGATATAGTAGATAGCTCACCCATGTACCAAGCCCGACGGCGTGTGAATATTCACACATCAGGATAGGGGGGCCAGTTCCTTTCCTTGTTTATGCCGGTTATGCTTGCCGGTTATGGTTTCCCAGGAAGATCTGGTACCCGAAAAATCAACTAGCGTGCGTGGAGCTGCAAGTGCCCAGAGTGCCTCGCCCGGGAATCCGAGAACCCGGGACCCTCTGGTCGGTAGTCCAACACTCTACCCACTAGACCACCGCGACCCACTCAAGGTAGAATATCTACTACAAAAACCTTGGGAAAAGGTACCCTCTTTAAATAGTGTATATATTATTCTTTCCTTCGTCGGTATATAATAATAAATAATGGTAGTCAATCGTCCATTTAATGAAGATAGTCATATTTCAAACTTGTTACATAGCACCTCAGTTGGCATTACCCTTACCACGGAATGATGACTACCCCATGTTAAACACCTTTTAAATCTAAATGTCACTAGACAAGGCCATCTCAAAATTCAACACCACGTCTATAAGGATTCAGAGATTACAATACATTTGCTCAACGCAAGTTATTCAGGCTATAGGGGGAAAATTCACGATTGAATACCAAAATCGATAAAACTCATGTGAGGATCTCGTAGCTTCTTAAAAAACATCTTTCCTATAATTTGATAAACCTGTCCTCGAATGGCAGTCGATTAATCAAGTCTTAGATAGGACGGTTCACTAAGCACATGCAGTCCTGACTGCTCTTATGTGTAGATGTATTATTAGGACACCTATAAATTATATTTCATAAGGAATTATTATAAGAATAAAGGCAAAAGCCCAAACTTATTTTTCACATTCCAGCAGCAGTGAGCGAAGAAACTCAATAGAGTAGAGCAAAAAGTAGACAACATGATCGGATTGTTTACACGGTAACTAGGAAGGCATAACCTGAATCCAGATTTATTTTTAAAATGCATAATTTTCTGCTAATATAATTTGACCACAACATATCACCACTTTATTTCAGAAAATTCCTTTCCGGATATGTTATTATTATTATAAGGTAATCTACCGGTTAAGGTAGGTATTTGAATGGACACAACTATTAAATAAATAAATATTTTTTGATTCCTAAAAAAACACAATCCAGAAACCTACGCTCTTTCTAAATCTACGAAACAGGCAAATACGTCCTGATTGTATTCTATATTCCTCTCGATTAGTGATCTCATTACTGCAGTGACATCACGCGTACCTCTCCTCTTCATAAACCCAAACTGATCATCCCCTAAGAAATCATTTGCCTTACTCTCTATTCTTTTTGTTGATGATCCGACACATGATCTCACATGAGGACTATAGAACAATAAGTTTGATATCCCACGCTGCTAAAGTTGTTCTGAGGATATGTTAAAATTTGTTAACTTTTACTGCATTAGCATTTATTTTCTGCGAAGGAAATCGCGAGAATGCTTTTAACACACGAGAGCCAAAATTAAATGGAAAATTCTAAAGTTAAATAAGTTTAGTTTGGTGAATATTCTTAAATCATGCTCGGAATATAACACGATATTAAAACACAAGGAAAATCATTAGCATTATTTTGAGTTTTATCATACGATTTTTTGGTATCACAATTTCATTTGGTAGTGTGAGTTCTACTTTAACACCCATTGGCACACACCTTCTGGCAAATGGGTGAGTGAAAAATGTGTATGGGACACCGTTGATGGTCGCTCCTCTGCCGTGATGTTGTTCCTCATGGCATTTAGCGTGGACGCGTTAAATGAATGTTTTCAATTACATTAATTTTCTCCTCATCCACTTTGTTCTAGTCCAGTGCTCTTCTCATTTGGCCTCGCCGCTCTCTAAGGTCTTCGAGGGCACGAGACATTTCCGACCCGCTCCACTCCCACGAGTGCCCCCGACCCCTCTCTCATTATTTCATGAGTGCTCCGCGAAGAAGAGCGCTACGGAGCTTCGCAAACACTTTCTGAGAGTCCTCCTCCCGATGCTCTCAGAACGGAAGGAGCGTAGAAGAGCGTAGGTAAACCTCCCTCCCGGCCATTAGCGTCCCCTTTACTCCCTCCCCACCCCCTTCCTCCACTCAACTCTTAATCACATCAATCCTCGCCATTATACTCTTGACAATCATCCCCATTTCCTACTATTCTCTCTCTCCTCTCGCAATGCTGCTGCTCCAGATTCCCCACTCCACTCACCTCCAGCGGCCATCGCCACCGATCCAACGAGCGTGGCCTTCACCTATGCCCGCACGAGTGCTTATTTTATAATCCACCCACTCATTCCCCCGTTAAGTGCTGATTAACTCTTTCTCTCTCGGGCAGCATTTCGATGCAAACTACTCTAGAGAGAGGGGTCACGGGTGATTGGGGGAGGGATGAGGAATTCAAATTTTAAAAAATGAAAAATGTTTGCTCCATATTTATTTATTTATTTATTTACATACTTCGTTGCAATTAGGCAATTTACCTGGTGGCAACGGTCCAGTGTGATCACTGGTCACTCTTACAATGCACATACATACACACACAAGAAGAACAGATATGAGACAAAATGCTCGTATATTCAATGACACTTTTAAGATTACCGACCTCTCCTTTACTATCACACAAGGATTAGGTGTACACCACACGAGTACATACTACGCATCATCAAGGCATGACGTTAACCGTCCCGAGGGAAAACAATGGAAGGTGTCATCGCGCAATTAGCGTGATTGCACACCCCCAACCCCGAGAACACCGGAACGGAAGCGATGCCACCCTCTTGCTGTTTTTTTCCTCCGACGCCTTCAAAATCTCCTCCCCCCATCCACGCCACGGTAGCCGCGTTTTGGAACCAGCACCCGTCGCTCTCCTTCCCAGAATGCACCGCAACGTGCAGGACGAGGTCCGCCAAAGTGAGTGGGGACCATGCGAGATCGTCTCTCCTCCGCTCCACTCCTCCCTCGCGACCCGACCGACGGGCACTCAGGCCAGCCAATTGCCTGCTTTATTCAACGCCAATTGAAACTATGCATAAGGTTTGCATAAAAAGTATTGGTTACAGTTTTTCCTGACGTGTGCTTGAAGGGCTGAATACAGATCGTCCGTTAAGTGTGCGCGTGATCGCAGATCGTATATTGGCATTGACAAGACAGTGACAGTGCACACCATTGTCACTGAAAATTGGCGATACGAAAAATTTGCACTAAACGCGTCCTTTGGTCGGACGAACAAGAGCAGAGTTGACTGTGTTTGTGAGAATACCTTCTGACATCGCGACGATTTCCCAACCCCCTTACAGTCCCGACATGACACCAGCAGACCCGATTCCTATTTCCTATAAAAATAAAAATCCTCCCTCAAAGGACACCACCATGGGATCCTAAGTCAAGCCGTCAAAGAAGGTTGAGCACGCGTATCCTTAAGGACCTTCCGGAATCCGCCTACCACTCCGCCTTGGAGTCGTGGAAAATCCGCAAGGGCAAAAGGGTGTCAACGCTTTAAGGGATGTACTTTGAAGAATTTTGAGGCATTGTAGCAATGTCTGCAATGAAACTATTTTCCCCGAAATGTAGCCCGATGCTTTGAATAAAACAATGCACATATTATGGGAGTGTTAAAATATTGTAAATTCGTATTAAATCAACTAAATCAGCCAAAAACTTCTTGGAGACGAAAGTTATCAGGTCGACTGTTGCTTTGATTGAAAGTTGTATATCAATTATTTTGTACTTCCTGATGCGTTGGATGGTCTCATTTTTCCATATGAATCTGGACTTTGCTGGACAATTCGTTCAGTTGTAGAAAGGAGCAGATACCAGTCAAGTGAAACTCTCTGTTCTCTAAAATAGCAAAATAGTTTGTATTACTGTCTTTTTGTTGCACGAGCACAATCCTTGGGATCATTATGATAAAGAGTTCACAATATCCATGATGAACTAACACTGATGAACATGTAAACATGTGACGAAACACAACTTAAAACTTCCTCATCAATTAAATTATATTTGTGGAAATGTTCAGGATGATTGGTAAGCTTTATTATTCATTTTCATTGCCGGTAGATATGTTTTGCTCATGATATATCCTGAATAAACCACCGATCACAAGCCGACTGTAAAGAAAACTCTCCTCACCATCAGATAGCACTTCTTGGCAGTGTTCATGTATAAATCAATCCAAGTTTTAACATTACCTTTGCATTGTCGGAATAACAAAATTTCATATCGTCAATGAATAAAAGACTACGTAAAGGCGTAATTTCAATATTAATCATGAATATTTCTGGCAAATAACGAAAACATAACGATATAAATGAGCTAATATGAAAGTATTGAAGCATCGCTGCACAAGTGTGAATCATAATAGGCATATAGGTACTGAGCCGAAGTTTTTACAATTTATTTTGTTGATGCTGTAACAAATATTTTGTTGGTCTTTATTTTGAGATGAGCTTTTTTATATAGTGGCGCTGGAAACTGTTGTATTTACATGCATATGAATATTTACATGAATACATGCATCTAAAAAACATCACCAAACCATGAATGTAGGTTGAACTATGTCTAGCTCTCCCCGGATTCATATTCTGGCGATGAATCCGGAAACGGTCGCTGAAATCCGAGTGGCGATATATTTGAGAATTTTCGCATTACACAATATTTCATACACTCTTTTGTCTCACGTGTTATTGGTATGGCATAATTGGACGTTTTTGCAATATTAAAGTACTTTTCAGTATTACGCGATGTCTAGCAGATTGAATACACATTTAATCAAGGGTACGTTCGGATAGTATTTTGAAAACTTTTTTGAAGAGCTATAAGAATATTTATTACCAAATGAATATTGGTAGCAAGAAATACTTCCAACTTTTCGGTTATTTACGCAAAGCCCTCATTTTTAATGATAATTACAAGTTCCCTGAAAAATATTCATTAAATCTACCTCCTGATTTACAGACGTGTCTACATAGTCTTTAATTTCCCGCCACTTTAAAATTTTAATTTAATTTTCTTGCTTAACAGTGATATTATCTTCTGCAAATTCATCCTTGTTTTCCTCTGTCACCCTCGTTTTTGCTTTTTAAATTACACCTTATCAAAATTTTCACCAATCTTTCCTGAACATCGTTATTCAACTTTCCTGCCATCAACTCTCCCCTCTTTCTTTTTGGACTAAGCAATTTTTCTTATGCCCCAGCTTCTTTGACCACCTGGGTTCAAAATATTTCCAAGATAGGTAAACGGTTCTACCTGCTCTAGTTTATGCCCTCCCATTTTAACTTTTAACTTTGTCTTACTGCCTCTCAAAGACCTTATTAACTTTGTAATACAAAAAACGTCGTGGCATCAATAATTGAGTTGGCTTCCCGTTGCCTTCCTCAATAGTAATTTGAACTTGACACCATCACTCAATGGCCGCCCCACTGGGGTCAGAACCCCTTGCATCCGTCTCACTTCGGAACAGACGCTGCGTGGACTACCTTTCGTCTGGCTCCTAACCTACGACCTATCTGACATGGGTAACCTACCAGGAGCAATTATCATTGCTCTAGGGGTCATCGGAATGCACAAACCCTTACAAGTTAACAGTCCGTGTGGTGGAAAAGGTTGGTTAAACTAATTTAAAAATCTTTTCGAGAAATTAATCACACGATTTTTCTCCATAAATGTATCATGTAAAGTATTTTATTATAGTCAACTTCCACTGGCGTTATCAGACATCCACATTATAGCTGTAAGACAAATAAATATCGTACTTGACTTGCTTCAACAGAGAATATTTAAAAATTAAGATATACCAAATATTAAAATTGGAGTGTTTATCTTTGAAACAACGAAATGATAACATAATATCTTTCACATATTGGAAAAATCTAGAGCTTTTAAATATTGTGCGTAACAAAGATCGAGAACAGTAAAGTAATAAAATGATCAAACATCTTATTAACAGATTTTTCACCTTTTCTTGGCCAATACCCAAACCAATCTTAGCATCTTACCATAAGATACGATGTCTACGGCGTAGCTTTATGGAATTTACATAATATGCTGAAATTAAATGAAATTATTGACTATGTAACTCCACACCATTTAAGTGCAGAGTTACAAAGTCAATAATTTCATTTCATTTCAATTACCATAAGATAATCGGACTCTGAATTCCAGCGACAACTTCAAACCAGATCTGTCATTAACATGAAGTGAGATCTCATTGTGTATCGTATAATTAACGTGCTGACTAGATTCATCTACATCTGTTTAATACCCCGCAAACAAACGAAAAATTTGCTTCTGAGTATTGCACATTCTTACTAAAGATGATCCACTTAAAAAAATATAGTCTGAGCACGGCGTAAGAGAGGAGAAGGTTTTGATGGGCCTGGCCCAACCCTCGGTGGGGAACCGAAGAGCCCATGGTGGTGAGCTTGGTTTAAAATATGCGCCCCCCCGTTTTGTGCTTGACATACGTGGTTGTCTTTCAGTCGTGCCTCCGCGTCATAGTTTGCTCTCTTGTCAGAAAATAAAGAGCAAAGAGGAAATTAATCTGATTTTATTTCGGCCACGCCTTTCATTTCGGCATCCACGTGTGAGAACGGCCTCCCAGGCTCGAAAACATTTGCACACCCAAATGGAAGGAGGAGATAATGGACCGTCGTTTCTTCAACAATGGTTTAAACCTCCGTCGGATAAATGAGCGAGGTCACGTGGATTCGGAGGCCAAGGTGGCGAGAGGGAGAAAGGGAACTTTTTCACGGCCACTGTGCCTGCTCTCCCACCCGCCCCCCACCCCTCCGGTCCTCCCCTTCGCCCCCCCCCCGCTTGCGGAAGAACCGGAAAAGAAAACACCGCCTGGCACCACCCTCCACTCTCTGCCACCCTATTCCGCCCCCTCCCCACCCTCCTCCCCTCCCTCCTGTGAGAGGGATACCAACCCCAATTTACGCCCCAATCAGCGGACAATCTTATTTCGATGAAAATGCACGCTTCCGTAGTGAATGACAGCAAAACAAAAGGCCAGGAAAGGAAAAATCCTCCGGGTGAGAGTAAGGAGGGGACATAAAACCACTTTTACGTTCAGCAAAGACTGATGAGGGTTTGGCGAATTTGGAGCCCAGCAAAACTGAGCAAGCAACAAATGGAAAAAGTGGAAGGGGAATGGATGACAGTGTCAAATCTTGCATGAAGAAATGTTTTGCCCCACCTACCAATTGATACCAAAAATTGAGTTAAATTATCACCAGACTATCCCCAGCAGATTTGACCAGAAGGTCGTGAGGATATAAGTTTACGTCATGAATGTTGTGCTGTGAGATAATGGATTTTTTTGAGTTAATTTAACGGCGCGGTGTATCCTTCGTGTTAAGAATCCAATGCATTGAGCGTTGTTAAAAACTTAGTTGCTACTGCTGCTCATGGATTAAAGTGTTATCCTGTTGTTATTATTATCTTTGCATAGAAATCTGTAAGCCACCGCCAGGGTGTATGGCAGAGCCCTGAGTACACACCAGAATGTCCTTGACTCAAAACACCTTTTCCCTCCTAGTTCGGTCGGGCAACGTATCTCCCTTGTCGTTCGTGGGGAAAATGACATCTTAAATCTATTCGTTCTACACTTAATCCCTCGAGATTATAATGCTATTTACATCAATCTCCTTCCGTAAAACTATGAGGCAAATTATACCATTTCAACACAACTGCTAAAGAGACGCCATTTCAATGTATGCGAGAAACTAAATCTGTGTATATATTTCGCTCCGTAGGCGATTCCCAAATTTCCTCCCTTGAAAATATTGATAGACTACTAATTTTTCATAAAAACGTTTTACAAATCTAGCACCTATACGCTTCACGCGATCCAGGTCGGCAATCAATCCAATTTTTCCAATTCTATTACGATCTCGTATTATTAGTAATCTACCGGTTTTGGATGCACACAACTACCAAATAAATATTTCCTAACAATCCACAATCCAGCAACTTACTCTAACTCAAGTCCCTCTTCATCTATCTGTACTTCCTTCATCCAACATTCCTATCCTGTTCCTGCCCTTTCCTCGCTTGCCCAACATTCTCCCCTCTGTTACCGTCTTCAACATCCCACTGCCGCTCAATATGCCTTTCATCCATTTTTCCTGCCTCCATAGGATTTCTCTCAACAAACCCCTAGTCTCACCTCCATGCCTAGTACTTCCTCATTTGTTTTCCTTTCGGTCCATTTCACCTTCGCCATTCTTCTCCCCACCCACATTTCAAAGGTCTCCAATCTACATCGATCCTCCTACTTCAGTGATCACGTTTCCGCGCCGTCGCTCCTACGCGCCTCCGCTCCATTTCAAAATTTTTACGTTTTTCTTAACCTCCCTTCACAACGTCCCCGTCATGAACTCCCTCCTCCTTGTGGAAGTATCTTTGCTTGGCGCAATTCTTCTCCTTATGTCTCTACTACTTTGAACGTATTGGTACATAACACTTCCGATGTATGCTAACTGATCTACCTGCTCTATTTTATATATTCCTATTTTCTGCAATATGCACATTAGTTTTTCCCAATACACTTTATCAACTGCTTTTTCGAAATCTACGAAACAGGCAAATACGTCTGGATTGTATTCTATGTTTCTCTCGATTAGTGATCTCAATAATGCAATGGCATCACCCGCACGTCTTCCCTTCCTAAACCCAAACTGATCATCCCCTAAGTAATCATTTGCTTTACTCTCTATCCTTTTATTGATGATCCTGAGAATAACTTTAGCTTTCTTAAGAGAATAACTTTGGGATATCAAATTTATTGTTCTGTAATCCTCACATGATATAGCCTTTACCTTTTTCGGAATAGGAACAAACACTGATCTCACAAAATCTTCCAGACAGATTCCTTCTTCATAGATACTACGAATCAGTCCATGTAGAGTCTCCTTCCCACATTTTCCTAAACATTTCAACAGTTCTACAGGTATGTTGTCCACCCCCACGGCCTTATTTGCTTTCATCTCCCTTAATGCCCTTTGTGCCGCATCAGTCAGTATGTCTGGACCTAAGCTATCTTTTTTTAAGCCTAAGGCTCAGACTAGTCTAAGCCTTTCTGTTAACTATCATCTTGCCCGAATTTTGTCTAACTCTTACTTCAGATCTTCCCTTCTTATTTTCCAATCGTGACTTAATCTTGCCATATAGCACACCAATTACAACCTTCCTCTGCAAACTTTTCATATCCTCGCATTGCATTTTCCACCATTCTTCCTTTGCTTTATTTGTTGTCCGTCTCATTTTATTATTTAACTCTTTGTATTTCCTTTTGCCAAACTGTTTTTACATTCTTCCATTTTCATCTCTCATTTATCGTTGTATTTATCTCATCCATGGTTTCCTTGTCCCATTCCCATTAACGGTTCCCTAATTTATTTTACGGCTTTCGATATCCCTTTTTTATACAATCCCATTTATCTTCCATAGTACTTAGTTTCGTATCCTCACTATGATTTTCTCTACAGCCTGCTCTTACTTCTTCATTTTCAATCAATTTATTAGTTCTACGTTCCATTTCCTTAACCGCCGCCTCTGTCTTATATTTTTTAAACTAACGGTACACTTCATAAAAAACTAAATTGTGGTGAGTCCGATTCCGGTCCCGCGAAGCTGTGCGAATTGATCTCACTATTCCTAAACCTGCGCCTAACCGTAATACAATCTAAATGATACCTTTCTGAGTCACCTGTCGTTTTCTATGAATACCTACGCTTTTTTTGGTTTTTGAACCAAGTGCTGGTGATGATTAATCCCCTGCAGAACTCAATTGCTTCCTCCCAGCGTCATTCCTCGTGCCTAAACCGTAGTCCCCCACCTCATCACCAATTCTTCCTTCCCCTACCGTCGCATTCCAATCCCCCATCACTGTCAATTGTTCCCCCGCTGGAACACCCAGTGATGCGATTGTACCCTCTAACGTATCGTATATCCTATCTACTTCTTCCTCCTAATGTTTGCTCGGTGCCACGTGTACCTGAACAATGATCAAGTTCGTCGGTTCTGCTTTTATCTCTACTAGTACTATTCTATCCGTTCCATCTTCTATGTTTACTACGCTTCTTTCTACCTCTTCATTCTGGTAATTCCTCGATGGCTCTCGTCTCCGCCGCTGCATATTATTCTATTACATCATTCCAGTAATCTCCGCTATCCTTCCATCTCACCTCACATAGACCTAAAATATCTATATTCCCTCTTTCCATCTCTCGCTTAATATTCTCTAATATGCCTGTCCTCAACATTGTCCTGACGTACCAGGTTCCTATTCTAACTACTTTCGCCTTCTTCTGAGTCTTCTGTCCTGCTGCAGTTTTTTCTTCCCTGCAAGGGTTTCGTGGCATGACGACCGCGGAAAACTTGCCTCTCCCGCTGCCGGGCACGACACACGGCCTCTTGGGCCGAGTCCCGTAGTTGCCAGGACTCATATTATCTATAGTGCCCATCATTATATTCTTGGGAATCATAATTGAGGTGGTTTCCCGTTGCCTTCCTCAATAGTGTTTTTAACGTGACACCATCACTCAATGGCCGCCCCACTGGGGTCAGACGTCTTTGCAGCCGCCTCACTGAGGAACAGACGCTGCGTGGACTACTTTTCGTCTGGCTCTTAACCTTCGACCTATCTGGCATGGGTGACTCTACCAAGTGCTATTATTATTACTTCCGCCAGCACAATTCTAGGGGTCATCGGAACGCACAAGGCCTTCCGCCACGTCATGGTTTCAGTCAATGTAAGGGGATCCCATTTGCTAGCAGCTAATTCTAAATGATGCCTAACCAGCGAAAGATAACATTAAATAATTTAGTTTTTGTTGTAGTTTAGGTTGCAGAGTGAATTGCAAACAAAAAAGTCTCATGAAAGGATTAGATCTTTAGGAATGCGCATTTTAAAAAGACGAGTCAATTGTACGATAGTGTAAGTCATAGGGAGCCTAGTTAAGATTTAGAAGGTCCATAGTTCCAAAACTGTTGCAACCAGAAACTAAAAACTAACACGGAAAAATACTGAGGATTAACTTTATTGAGGTATGTGGCTAAAACCTTAAAAAGTACAATTTAATATAATCGGAGACCACGGAGTAATTGAGTGGTGAGCTTCAAGAAATTAATCTGAGACTGATGATTGTGAGTGCCATCAGGAATCTTTCGGTGAATTGTTTGGAAAAATAGCCTGTACTCATCAACTCGCTCCGATGAGAGCTATTATTGACGAAAATACAGTTTAACAGTTTCGCAATAACGCTCCTAAACTTTAACGTCCCATTCAAAGTCCATACTGAAGGAGCAGTTTAATCCCAAGAAAATATTAATAATTAATATTAATATTATGAATCAATGAATGGCTTGAAGGATTCTGCAGTCTCGGGTTTCACCGCGTTGTTGTTTAATGCTGACAACAGTTTTGCAGAAGTTGCATCCGGCGTCTTCAGGTCGAAGATGCTCGTACTGCAGAAACCCAAGACTGCAGAATCCTTCAAGCCACAGCCGCGAAAACCTACGCATCCGTATAATGAATGGCTTACGTGTTATAATAGGATAATGATAATATCTAAATAGCATCGACCAATTTCAAGAAACTGTAATAGTAACTTTAACGGAGTCACCCGCTATGTGTGCATTATAATGCAACCATTTCAGAGAGTAAAAATCATTCGCCTTGACCGGGATTCGAACCCGGATCCCTCGATATCCGGCCGAGTGCTTTAACCACTTAAGCTACCGAGACGTCCTCTTACACTCTGAAATTTTGGGGGCTTTAAAGGAGCAAGATGTTATGACGAAATACCGCACATACAATGTCACAGGCATTCGTAGTCGTGCGCGACGCGCCACAGTCCACGATGTTTATAAAGCCAATTTCAAACACTTAGGCTGTTCATACCTTAGACAAATTTCAAGAAACTGTAATAGTAACTTTAACGGAGTCACCCGCTATGTGTGCATCAATATTATTTTTTAATATTGTTAAATCTGAAATACTTTCCTAATACTTACGAGGGTAATCCGGAAAGTAGTACCCGTTCGTGAAATAAAGACACAAAAGTAAATATTAACAAACATAAAAAAATTTATTTGAAAGAGGATACTTTAAACTACTTCTCAACATAATCTCCAAGCAAATTAAGGCATTTGTCATAACGTGTGACAAGTTTCTGTATTCCTGCTGCATAATCCTTCGCCGCCAGCTCATTGAGATACAGGGTCACTCCTTCTTTAAGTTCTTCATCGCTGTCAAATCTTTTTCCTGCCAAAAAGTCTTTAAGCTTTGTAAAAAGATGAAAATCTGAAGGGGCCAAGTCCGGGCTATACGGTGGATGGTCGAAAGTTTCCCATTTGAATTGCTGAAAAAGTTTTTGTGTTATCCCAGCTGCATGAGGCCTGGCATTGTCATGAACGAGAATGACACCAGTAGACAATAGACCTCGCCGCCGATTTTGTATTGCCCGCCGTAATTTCTTTAATGTTTCACAATACGCATTGGCATTAATAGTGTCTCCACGGGCCATAAAATCAATAAGCAATACACCTCGTCGATCCCAGAAAATGGTTGCCATGAGTTTCCTGGTGGACAGAACTGTCTTGAATTTTTTTGGTTTGTTTGGCGAATGAGCATGATGCCACTCCATTGACTGTCGTTTACTCTCAGGTGATGCATAACAAACCCATGTTTCGTCACCAGTAATTATGCGAGTCAAGAAAGAGTCTCCTTCATCAGAATAACGTCCCAAAAACGTCAGTGCTGCAGCCATACGCTTGGTTTTGTGCTCATCTGTAAGCATGCGAGGGACCCATCTTGCACAAATTTTTGCATAATGCAGATGGTGTTTAACAATTTCATGAACAATTGTTCGAGAAACATTGGGAAAATGCTCACAGATGTCATCAATTGTGACGCGCCGATCGTTCCTCACGAATTCGTCAACTGAGCTCACCAGTTGGTCTGTAATGACAGACGGTCTCCCCGAACGCTCATCGTCGTGTGTGTTCCCCCTCCCCATGTTGAAGTTGCGACACCACCGCCGAACAGACGACTCGTCCATTACATTGTCTCCATACACCTCCTTTAATTGGCGATGAATATCACATGGGCGAACGTTTCTTGCATTGAGGAATATAATCACTGCCCTCACTTCACAACTGGCGGCGTTCTCAATTTTTTTAAACATTGTAAACAATCACAGAAACAACACAGGCAATGCTAGCGTCACGCAACTTGGCTCAGAGAAGGCAGACAAGCCACTGAAGCTATCTGCCTCGTCCAGCGGCTACTCGCGTCGTCAGCACTTCATGCGGCACGAACGGGTACTACTTTCCGGATGACCCTCGTAGATCAGCAAATCTTTGTAATTACCTCTTTCAGAAGTAAGCTTCCCTTCAAAAATTGTATATGATATGGAAATAACAATATCAGAGCTCCTCTACTTAACGGTTTTTCAAATACGGAGTTTCAAGCTTAGGGATCCAAAGCCGATTTACAAGCTTCATCTCATTTCTCTCTTACCAATAGAGTATTTCTTATTTTTTTTTGATAGGGATATGGAAACTAGTGGTGATGGGTGCACGTGAGATGAAGAATATATGAGAAGAAAAACATATGAATTAAGGGAATAATTAAATTAATATTTTTTTCTAATCATGGAATCAAGCTGAAAACTTAGGAGAGTTTACTTCACGTTTATGAGCAGATAAATCTATGTCTTATTGCACTGGAATATTCTTAACTTAAAAGTAGGGTTAAATCATGCTGCCCTCATTACTTTATTAATATTAAGATTGGCAAGTTTTGTAAATACTTGAGCATCCGCCACGGCGTTCCCTCTCGGAGTAGCAAAGACTCGATTAAATATTTTGGCGTTACCCTCACTCACGACCTCTCTTGGATGAAACACATACTAGGGGGAATATTTGGGCAAGTTAACAAATAATTAGGATTACTAAGAAGAGTACAGAGTAAATGTGATTAAAAGATCAAAGAGAAATGTTAACTTCCGCTGGTTAGGCCTCATTTGGAATATACTACAAGTATATGGGATCCTCACGAAGTTAGATTGATTGCCGAATTGGATCGCGTGCAGCGTAGAGGAGCTAGACTTGTAAAACGTTGTTATGATAAACTTAGTAGCGTATCCGAGCAGCTAAGTTGGGAATCACTTAATAGAACGAAGGCTAAATTACAGTTTGAAGCCCTTGCATAAATTGGAAGAAGGTTTCTTTGGCAGTGATGTTAAGAATGTATTATTACCCCCATCGTACTACGTTAGAGGATAAAATGTCAATGAGATTAGAGAGGCAATCAACTCTAGAACAGATAGATTTAAGATATCATTTTTCCCACGAAGGATATTGGATCAGAATAACATTGTCCGACCGCGATAGGGTCACATTCGGGTCAAAAATTGACTGTTGTCACTCCCTGCCATAAACCCTAGCAGTAGCGATTGGGTACTAAAATATTTTTTTAAATTTAGAAGCCCAGAGTGGAGGTATTTTGGGAACTTAACCACATTTTGCTAATTTATTCCATACATTTCTAACCTTGCAGATTTCTTTCGCCCCTGTGACATTCATAGATGTGTTCTGCACGCCCTTATGTTTCTCATATTTTTCATATTCCTCGTCCGTAATATAATTGTATCAGACCTACCCATACCAATCCTAACTTTCTTTCTCGACTCTCCCCTTTCTTTCCAACAATTCACTCTTTTCTCCTATCTGCCTTGTGATCCTACTCCCATCCTTTCTCTCAACACGACCAAAACCAAACCTAATTTTCTTTCCTCGCCATTGTGTGTTGCCGGTGAATCCAAGCATTCTTTCGTGGCCCACTTATTCCTCAAACTATCTCCCCTATATTTACCCATCAAGTGCTCCATATACCCACTCACTATATTCACTTGATGTTCACACTTACTGATCATCCTTAGTTCTGCATTAATTCAAAACTTTTAACGTTGAGAGGGTTACACTGTTTTACCCTGCATTTTTTGCTGTTTTTCGGCATTCATTCGGTTTTTTTATCCCCATTCAAATCAACATCTGGTTTTTTCCTGAATTAGAACTCCTGTCTTTCCGTCAATCCCTTCACCAAGCCTGAAATATCTCGTCAAATTTCTATCAAGATTTCAAAGCATATATAAATAGTGCTTCACGTAAAACCGTTGGCTCATTTAAAAATTCTTCTGGGAGTTGGGAAATGAACAAGGAAGAATAACTTTCCGTTTTTACAGAATAGAATTTTTACCTTTAACTAAAAAGAACAGTTTCTGGCGTAACTTGGTGGAAAATCTTCAAACTGACTTTTAATAATCAAACCACTTTACTTTTTCACAAAAACTTTTTAAATTTTACAACCCAGGTTTCGTTATAGCATAACATCATCTACATCTACATCTACATAATACCCCGCAAGCCGCCGCAAGGGCGTGTGGCGGGGGGTGTTAGGTCACCACCCAAAAAAGAAAAAAGAAATACCGCATTACTGTAAACTGCAATACATTACTTAATGGCATGCGGGAAGGGTTTTGACACAACTCACAGGAGGTTAGTGAAAGCGCATGCAATTGAGTTTAACTAATTGTTACCTAGACGCCGAGGATGGCCAGTGGCAATTTTGTTATCTCCAAGTGTGACCCTGCAGTTGTTATCCCGTACTGTCCGTGGGAAGAAGGAGTCCTTGAGTCTGCTAGTCCTGGCATCTATTTCCCGAATTTTGTACCCATGATCCAAGCGACCAATGTATGTTGGAGCGCGAATAATTTTCGAGACCTCGGTGCTGAAACATGCGGATCCGAATTTATTTAGTAAGTTTAACCTAGCATTGAGTCGTCTTTCTTCCAATGATTCCCATCCCAACTCCATAAGCATTTCAGTGACGCTTTTCGTTTTATCGTAACAGTTTCCCACGAAACGAGCTGCCCGGCGTTGGACCTTCTCAATTTCCCGAATGAGGCCTTTTTCACACGGATCCCATACGCTACATGCATATTCTAAATGGGGCCTTACAAGAGCGTGATAACAACGTTCCTTGACCTTGGAGTCACTTCTGCCGACAATGCGTCTAATAAATCCTAATTTTTTATATGCTTGCCCGCAGACTTTACGTATATGGGTCCCCCAAGTTAAGTCTTTAGTGAATGTAACACCTAAGTATTTCACCGTATCAACTACTTCAAGGTCAACTCCAGTTAATTTGTTAACTAATCCCGTGGATTTTTTAAAGAAATTTACCACCGAACATTTATTAAGATTTAAAGGCAATCCCCATTTTGAACACCATTCATTAATGCTATTTAAATCACGTGCTAGAGTTAAACGATCCTCATCCCCAGATATCTCCCGATAAATCACTGTGTCATCCGCGAACATCCTTATCTTACTTTTCACTTCGCGGTTCAGATCGTTAACAAAAATCAAGAATAGTAACGGTCCGATAACACTTCCCTGAGGAACCACCGAGGTTACTCGTACGCTGGTAGAACTAGCGCCGTCAAGGACTACCCTCTGTTCCCGGTCTGAAAGGAAGTCTTCAACCCAATTTATTGCCCCCTTGTGTATACCTGCGCCCTTTAATTTATGGATGAGTTTACCATGCGGAACCTTATCATCAGGTCTGATGATCGACTGGCTTCGCTGTACTGTAGCATAATCTGGACTAATGATGCAAGAGGTTATGTATTAATTTGTGCGCCTTGTACCGGCCTTGGAAGCTAATCGGCAATAATAAATTCTATCTATTCCATCTCTCAAGTTAGAGAACTTATGTGTGTCCGTTGTGTGGAGCAGGCCGTGGACTGAACTCGGCGATCCAGTCGGTTGGCACGCCTGTTCGCGAATCCTTCAGCTTCTCGGACGGACAGGAGACGAGGGGAGCGCCGTGGTCTATCGTCGTCGCCACGTCGTGCAGCACTCCCACGACAACACCAAGCCCCCTCCCAAGATTGGCGGTCGATAATAACGCGTGAGTCCCCTCCCTCCACCTTGGGATTAGCATCCTTGTTGTTTTCAAGAGCACACGCCGCCCGAATCAGGAGCGGGCGACGCAGTGGACATCCGGAGAGTGTCGTGCGAACGGGAGGTGTGGCCTAGGGCGCGGCGGGGGAGGAGCGACGGTCGGAGCGTGTCCCGGAGACCGTGCTGATAACCTCAAGACAACGGATGGATCCCAGGGAGAGAACGCGATGGAATTATTTTGTCACCTGCTTGGGAAGGCAGGCTGCCCGCCTTTCCCGCCCGTCTGAGCCGATTGTTCCGCCCCATCCCTGCCCCCGAGAGACCTTGGCGCGCGGAGGGTGTGGCCCGAGTCTCGGACCGTTCGAAGGGAGGCGATGCCGAAGAGTGGGGAAGGGAGGGACGGAAGAGGGCGGGGAGGTTGGTCACACGCGTTGGAAGGGAGCTCACGGCCGAGGGCTGCCGTTGCCGGAGAACATCGGACGGACGACGTAGATTTCGGGGGTGACGGATATGGTTAGTCGTTTGTTTTTTCCAGCGCCGTCCATCCCGCATCCTCCTCTCGCGACAAACTCGAAGGATTTTCCTCTTCCGCTCGTCGTTGCCCAAGATAAACAGCCTCGTAGTGGTTGGCCATTCGGTGCGGCGTCCTTGAGAGAGAATTCGGGGAAACGGGGAGTGAATCCGTCAGGTTAAAGGAGCACGGAACGATGGAGCACGCTTCCAAAATTAAGCGCCATACCTTCCCGCTGCCTCCCGACTTCGCTATCATCATACTGAGGGTCATCGCGAGCGGGGGATTCCGTGTCCAAATGCGTATCTCCGAGAGGCAAGCAAGAGTGAAAGGGAACATTAAGAGGCCGCTTAACCGTGGGCGATTGCCTCGCGATCCCATTCATCTGATGCCGTAAATTTTCATTATCGCTATTGGCCTCCAATAAATTTAAAAAATACTAATAATGCTGCCGCCCCAATCGTCGCCGAAGGACGCCCTTTTGTGTGCCTGGACATCTAAGATTTAAAGCGGTCACATCAGAATAATAAATGCTACGGCAGACAAGCCCTTTTCCTCATTTGAACGAAGGAGAATGTAAACATTTAAATGAAAAGGAAATCGTGGAAGAAATTTCGATCTATAGATATGCTAATGTAATTTTTCGAATGACGTTGCACGCCATTCCGCAAAAGATTAGAATAATTATGCTGATGGTTTCCAACGTATTTCCGACAGCAGAAACGTGAGCTGTTCCGTTGGAGTCGATGAATAGGTCTGTCGAAGGGGGAATTGTGTGTGTACGCATTATTCACGCGGGTTGAATAAGCGCAGTTTATCTCTGTGCTAGGCGATCCAAGGAGGAGCAGGTCCCCTCAACACCCTCTCTCATTTCCCAACCCCTCACGCAATCTCAGCCCGGACCCGCGAAATGGAGAGGGGCGTCTCTCATCTTTTTTCATTTTACAACCCTTCCAACGCAAGGCTTCCTCGCCTCTCTCCAAGGGCGCAGCTTCCCTAGGCGTCCCTCCCCGCTGAACGCCTCGCGATGAATAATAATCCATCCCAATAGGGCATCCCTCGAGGGAGAGAGTGTGTTTCCTTTCTCTGCTCGGGCGAAAAAGATAGCCACCCCACCCCACCCCTCTCTCCATCCGTCCCAGCGAGATCAAACCTCCCAACGGAATCACCCGGAGGACTCCCCACAGCGGTAATATACTAATTAAAGCGCATGGATTTCGGCGAAGGTGTAGCGATACTATCATTCCCTCAAGAAGACAACAAAAAAAAGAGAGAGCCGGAGTGGAAGGATTAATTACGATGATGCGGCGGCAAGGGGCATTCTCGGTGGGGCGAGAGAGAAGTAGTAAAAGGGGGTGGGGGAAGATTTTAGAAGCGAGAGCTGCTCCTCGAATGTGACCTTGGCACGCCCTCTTCGCGCTGTGAAAAATAAACTATATCGCTGCGGAAAAGGATTCAAGTTGAAGTGGAGGGGACAGCTCCAATTTTCATCCGGCACGAAAACTTTTTGCCTCCTTGGGCGCTCTCCCCCACGACGGCGATGATTTCCGTCCCTGCATGCACGAGAGGTGGCGAGATGCGAATCACACGCCCTCCACGCGCCCCCTCGCCCAGGGAATCTTGCGGGAACACATTCTGCCGCCGAACACTGTCAGTAATTCGCGTCGCGATCCATTCTGAGGGATTCCACAACAAAAGGACACGCCTCGCGAGTTTTCGTCGGAGTTTGATTGAATGGCTAAGTCGTAACGAAGACGTATTACGTTATTTTCTTGAAATTAAATCATTTTTGGAAGGATGGATCTCGATTAGAAATTCCAATCGATTATGAGAAGTGCGTGGGCATGGAGGCCTTCACGTGAAGCAAATGTCGGGGAAAGGCTCTTGAAAATGCAACATGGTCGATTTCAAATATCGCGAATATATATTCACCATGAGGTGGCATTAATGATCAGATCGTTCTGAACGATCATAAGTTACAAAATATACGATGAGAGATATTGAAGATTATATTCCGAGCCGAATTGGTATCTTTCTCTCTCTTTCATCCTGAGAATAATTTAAACTCATGATTTTCCCTTTGAAAATTACAGCTTTGTCAAATTGAATAGGGATAAATTGCCGCTTAAGTGAAATTTCCCTGGAATACATTTTTGAATAATAAAGTGTGTCAACCTCAAATTCAGGGTTTCAAAGCGAATTTAAAAAATGAAAATTTGTGGGAAATGGTCAGAATGAAGAAAATAGCTACAGTGAGAAAGAATGAAAATAAACATTGGAAGGCTAGCAAGGGGAAAATGACGGAAATGAGCAATACGCACACGCCCCTACGACATTCATATTTGGCCAAAGTGAAGAAAGTGCGAGGCTAGGCCGAAAACTAATACACACATGCTTGTAGAGCACGAACAAATTGACCTTCAGTAGCACTCCTGGTGGCATGGGGAAGAAACATTTCCCCTCATCACGCATGCGCAGGTTTGAGGTCATGAGATTCACCCGGTGTATCTCGAGAAGTGGAAGTGTGCAGACGCGTTCCAGTGAAAGTGATGTGTCAACGACGCGAGTCAAACGGCGTGCCGCTGTTATCGAATGTTTAATTGCTGAAAAATTCACTCCTTCTGAGATTCAACAGTAGTTTAAAGGCTGCTTAAGCAAGCCATGAGTAGTAAAATTTCGTGGTTGCGAGGCTGGAAAAGCCATAATTTTTTATGAAACACGCTGCGGACGTCCGATCACTGCCACAGACGATAAACATCGCAAACTCGTCGAAGATTTTAGTCAGAAATACCGGCAAATTACTCAAATGCGTATCGTAAACCATATTACAATACCTAAGGAACGTGTCCGCTTAATTATTGAACAATTGAGATACCGTTAAATCTGTGTACGATAAGTACCACGCCACCTCACAGACGACAACAAACAAAACCCTTCTTATTCCCCCGATCCTGCACCTGGCGATTTTTATTTTTTCCTCAACTCAGGAAGCACCGCACATTACACCTCGGACGATGAGGTTAAGGCTAAAATTTGACAACAGAAGCACGCTGTTTAACTCGCGTTGACATGGTGGCACTAGAACAACACGTCTCCGTACTTTCGCTTCTCCAAATACACTGCATCTACATCTACATAATACCCCGCAAGCCGCCGCAAGGGCGTGTGGCGGGGGGTGTTAGGTCACCACCCAAAAAAGGAAAAAAGAAATACCGCATTCAAAACCAACACACACATGCAAACCCCAATCCACAGCAGTGCACACATTCGTCGTAACATCCCATCATTCGACGCGCATTCAAACACACATCTACCTCCCTTCACTCCACAAGCATGCAAGTACATACGCTTAACTACAACAAATAATTTTACCCCAGAATGCAGCAAGAAATTAATCACGAACGTGCAAGCTAGTTTCTAGCAAGTAGCCAGGCGAATTACCACCACCACAAGAACGTTCCGCATAAAAATCTCTCCTACTCAAGACGAGGAATTTGGCCCAACGCTGCAGGTGGGAGGTGGGCACACCCACGGAGAGGGACAAGGGATGGAAGTGGAAATTTAGGGTAGCAAAAGAAGAGAAAACAATACTGTAAACAGCAATACATTACTTAATGGCATTCCAATGCGGGCATGCGGGAAGGGTTTTGACACAACACACAGGAGGTTACTGAAAGTGCATGCAATTGAGTTTAACTAATTGTTACCTAGACGCCGAGGGTGGCAAGTGGCATTTTTGTTATCTCCGAGTGTGACCCTACAGTTGTTATCCCGTATTGTCCGTGGGAAGAAGGAGTCCTTGAGTCGGCTAGTCCTGGCATTTATTTCCCGAATTTTGTACACATTTTTTTTTCACATACACATTAGCCACAGTTTAGAGGGAAAGAAACTTTCAACCTTGTGTTGGAGGTGTTTTTTCCCTTCAGTTCGCTGAAGAGGGCCACTTTGTGGCCGAAACACGCGTGTTCGACGCTATCCTCGTCTGCGCTCTATCGTTTCAGATTCTCCCAGAAGTTGGGCCCTTTGAGTGCGTGCGTGTGCTTCTTGAGTGCTAGTGTGTGTGATTGGTCTGTGCTCGTCCTTCGTGGATAGTCACAGAGTGTGTGCTTGTAATACATCCTGGTATCCTTAACGGGGTCTTCCTTACAGCCTCGTGAAGGATTACATTTCCACCTGGAATCTTTAACGAAGTCTCACAGCTTCGTGAAGGATTCCAGACAGGATAGTGTGTGTGTGGCTGTGTGTGGTCCCTGGCGTGGATTAATTTCCCGTAAACCACCACAGAGGGTATTCTTGGTCGAGAGGTTGTGGTTGGTTCCCGCGAATACCAACACAACAATTTGGTCTGACGAGAGTTGCGACTGTTTTTTACGGCCAGTGGAGTTTTCCCCCCTTATTATTATTTACAAATTGTTTATTCGACAAGTATTTCGAGCCAAGCCAATCTTAGCGAAACCTTGAACCGGAAAAAACTTTACGTGGCGGTCGAATACTTTTTCATTCTTTTTGTTTCTTCTCGTTTTATATTTTTGCCGCAAAAATGGCGTTGCATGAAGGAACATAGTTACTAGCCTTTTTGTTAGGTTTGTTAAATTAAAAAGAAAGTTGACTTTTAATAATCAAACCACTTTACTTTTCCTCATAAACTTTTTAATTTTTACAACCCAGGTTTCGTTATAGCAAAACATCATCAGGTAAAAAAATACTGAGCTGTACAATTATATTTTATAACCAAAGAATAGTATGAATCTTCTAACCAGGCATAACTAAATTGATGAAAACAGGCAAGATTACATAATCCCTACACGGCCTTATGGCTAAGATCAGAGTGTACAAAATGACTGACTGATGCTTAAGTACTGCGCCGTTTGGCGCATTTTATACCGATACCCGATGTTATATAGGTGGCTTAAGGGTGAAATTAAGCTAACGAGTATACTATTTGGTGATTATTAGGATTCATTTAGACTTGTTTTGGCACGTTTGTATTTAAAATGGGGATTATCAGAATAGTCCCATAAAGGTTCTATGAGAGGGTTACCAGTATTTCCTATTGCTTGCTGAAATGACAGGGTTAGGTCTCTTAGATAGGTTGGTAGGTTTGGTATTTTGAAGTCCTTGTGAATGTCTGAGTTTCGGACGAACCAAGGGGCGTTAGTAAGAGTTCGCAAGATTTTATTTTGAAAGCGTGTCAGTTTGTTCAGGTTTTTTGCAGCTACTGATCCCCAGGCAGTGGTTCAATGTGGTCTTTCGTGTGACATAACATGTTGCTTAAATTAGTTTTATTGTAAAAGGCCGGTCTCACTTTTTCCTTTGGAAGAATTCTTTGTACTTTTAACGATAAGTGACCAAGAAAAGGGAATCTCCGCCACTTTGGCTGGTTTTCTGTATTTGTGGGTGAACTATATATGGATAACTTTGCTAAACGGGATAGTTTCTTACGGTAAAGGATATCAATTAAATCTTCTCTAAACCCATTGTTCACTGCAATTTGTTTAATGATCTTTAGTTCTTTAAGAGTGTTTTCATTGGACAAGGGGATGGAACATACTCTGTGTATCATGGCGTGAAAGGCCGATAATTTTTCAGCGAAATAGTGCCTAGAATTATAGTGTATGACATGGTCAGTATACCACTGTTTTCTGAAAATAGAAAAATTAAAACTATTGTTTTTAATGGTAATATTCAAGTCCAGAAAGTTGAGGGATCCATCCACTTCTAATTCCTTGGTAAAATTTATGTTTGTCTCTGGAATTGAGGAAATGAGAAATGTTATGCTATAACGAACCCTGGGTTGTAAAAATTAAAAAGTTTATGTGGAAAAGTAAAGTGGTTTGATTACTAAAAGTCAGTATGAAGATTTTCCACCAAGTTACGCCAGAAACTGTTTCATTTAAAAACAAAGTTGGCCATACTATATTCGGAAACGAAAATTCAAAATTATTACAGTTGAGTACAGATATTCTTTAATTAAACACTGATTTATGGAAATGGATTAAAAAATTAATATTAATGAACAACATGTATAAATGTACTTTAGAATCTGTCATAGTACTGTTATTTAAAAAATATAGTTCCACCTCACATGTATGAAAATATTAGTGTGATTGTTAATATTCGCTTTAAAAAACTTCTAAGTTGCGACGAATACAAGCGCAAAACCAATCCAAAAATTCGTTATATTACCACAGACTAGGCTACCACAAACACTTCTTAGAACAAACCATCCACACGGGGCCACAGCATCCTTGATATCTTCGCGACTTCTACGCCCGAAATCGTAACAAACGTTGAAATAATGGACGGAATTAGTGACCATAAGGCAATTTTTGTAGAGTTAAAAACTAAGTTCCTGAAAATTAACAAAGAAAAGCGTAAAATATCCCTATTCAAGAAGGCGAATTTTAACGGACTGCGAGAATGTTTAAAAAAAAAAGAATTGCCAGAATACCAGACAAAAACACTGACAACCGATACAGAGAACAGCTGGAAATATTTCACAAATATTTTGCGCAAAGGAATGAAGACGTACGTCCCATCCAAACTTAAATGCGACAATAGGGAACCTCATTTGTACAATGAGGAAGTCAGATCTGCATTAAGAAGGCTACAATCCAATTTTTAAAATATTTTAAAAAGTGACGATATAATTAATGTGAATAGATCACAACAGAAACTTAAAGAATGTCGCAGTAAAACATAAAGAATCATGCGCACCGCTCTACGCTCTTTTAAATACAAAATGCTAAGCGAATATCTCAAGGAAAATCCAAAGTCATTCTAGTCCTATGTTAGGGAAATACAGGGTAAACGTCCAACTGTACATTCTTTGAAGACGGAAAACGGAGAAATTATTACAGACAGCGTGAAACAAGCAAATATCTAAAACACATTTGTCGAGAGCATCTACAATAAATAGACACAAACGCATCAAACGATCCTCCACACCCACCCGCTTTATGGAAACTGGGCTTTTATTAAACGGGTGGTGGGGAAATGTAATGAAAAAATTTAGGGGTAGTTCTAACACCACATCATTCATGGGGAGTACATATCAGGACAATATGCGGGACCGCCTTAAAGAAACTGGGCTTCATTAAACGGGTGGCGAGGAAATGTGATGAGAATTACTTTCTCTCCGCGGTCATTCCTCGTGCCTAACCCATAGTCCCACACCTCGCCACCATCTCTTCCTTCGCCTACCGTCGCATACCAATCCCAATTTGTATATATAACTACCATATATAACTTTGTATATATATATATCCCTCCCATGGACTACAACCTTGTCGTGGTGGAAGGGCTTGTGTGTTCCGATGACCCCTAGAGCTGTGCTGGCGGGAGTAATAATAATTACTCCTGGAAGGGTCACCCATGCCAGATAGGTCGAAGGTTAGGAGCCAGACGAAAGGTAGTCCACGCAGCGTCTGTTCCTCAGTGAGGCGGCTGCAATGGCATCTGACCCTAGTGGGGCGGCCATTAAGTGATGGTGTCAAGTTAAAAACACTAATGAGGAAGGCAACGGGAAACCACCTCAATTATCATTCCCAAGAAAATAATGATGGACGCAAAACAGAAATTGAGCCCTGGCAACTGCAAGACTCGGCCCAAGGGGCCGTGTGTCGTGCCCGGCAGGGGAGGAGGCAAGGCTTCCGCGGTCGTCATCCCACGAAACCTTTGTAGGGAAGTATTAACAGCAGCAGGACAGAAGACGCAGAAGAAGACGAAAGTAGTTAGAATAGGAACATGGAACGTCAGGACAATGTTGACGACAGGAAAATTAGAAAATATTAAGCGAGAGATGCAAAGAGGTAATATATATATATATATATATATATATATATATATATATATATATATATATATATATATATATATATATATATATATATATATATATGCGGGTCGCAGTGGTCTAGTGGGTAGAGCGTTTGACTACTGACCGGAGGGTCCCTGGTTCGATTCCCGGGCAAGGCACTATGGGCACCTGCAGCTCAACCCAAGCTAGTTGATTTTTCGGGTACCAGATCTTCCTGGGAAACCATAACCGGCACAGGGAAAGGAACTGGCCCCCCTACCCTGATGTGTGAATATTCACACGCCGTATAGGGCTTGGTACATGGGTGAGCTCTACCATCACCTACTAAACCGACCTTCGGGTTGATTACTGTGTTTATGGTTTATATATACATATACATATATATATATATATATATATATATATATATATATATATATATATATGGAAATAGATGCCAGGACTAGCAGACTCAAGGACTCCTTCTTCCCACGGACAATACGTGATAACAACTATAAGGCCACACTCGGAGATAACACAAATGCCACCCTCGGCGTCTAGGTAACAATTAGTTAAACTCAATTGCATGAACTTTCACTAACCTCCTGTGTGTTGTGTCAAAACCCTTCCCGCATGCCATTAAGTAATGTATTGCTGTTTACAGTATTGTTTTCTCTTCTTTTGCTACCCTAAATTTCCACTTCCAGTTTCCCAGGAGCGGATGCGGACTCTGACCACAATTTAGTTGTTATGAAATGTATATCTACATCTACATCTACATAATACCCCGCAAGCCGCCGCAAGGGCGTGTGGCGGGGGGTGTTAGGTCACCACCCAAAAAAGGAAAAAAGAAATACCGCATTCAAAACCAACGCACACATGCAAATCCCAATCCACATCAGTGCACACATTCATCGTAACATCCCATCATTCGACGCGCATGCAAACACACATCTACCTCCCTTCACTCCACAAGCATGCAAGTACATACGCTTAACTACAACAAATAATTTTACCCCAGGATGCAGCAAGAAAATTAATCACGAACGTGCAAGCTAGTTTATAGCAAGTAGCCAGGCGAATTACCACCACCACAAGAACGTTCCGCATAAAAATCTCTCCTACTCAAGACGAGGAATTTGGCCCAACGCTGCAGGTGGGAGGAGGGCACACCCACGCAGAGGGACAAGGGATGGAAGTGGAAATTTAGGGTAGCAAAAGAAGAGAAAACAATACTGTAAACAGCAATACATTACTTAATGGCATGCGGGAAGAGTTTTGACACAACACACGGGAGGTTAGTGAAAGTGCATGCAATTGAGTTTAACTAATTGTTACCTAGACGCCGAGGGTGTAATGGAATGTAATGTTCGTTTCAAGAAGATAAGGCAAGGGCGGCGGGTTAGGAAATGGAATTTAGAAGCATTAAATGGATTTACGAGGAAGGAGTATCAGAAGACTGTAGAGAAACGATGGATGACGGTAAAGATCTGAGTATAATCGAAGAAAAATGAAAATGTATCAAGCAAGGGATATCGGAAGCAGCAAAAGACACTATAGTTAAACACTTAAATTGAAGGGCGATTTCCGAGTGTGACTCTACATTTGTTATCCCGTATTGTCCGTGGGAAGAAGGAGTCCTTGAGTCGGCTAGTCCTGGCATTTATTTCCCGAATTTTGTACACATGATCCAAGCGACCAATGTATGTTGGAGCGCATTTCAGTGACGCTTTTCGTTTTATCGTAACAGTTTCCCACGAAACGAGCTGCCCGGCGTTGGACTTTTCAATTTCCCGAATGAGGCCTTTTTCACACGGATCCCATACGCTACATGCATAATCTAAATGGGGCCTTACAACAGCGTGATAACAACGTTCCTTGACCTTGGAGTCACTTCTGCTGACAATGCGTCTAATAAATCCTAATTTTTTATATGCTTGCCCGCAGACTTTACGTATATGGGTCCCCCAAGTTAAGTCTTTAGTGAATGTAACACCTAGGTATTTCACCGTATCAACTACTTCAAGGTCAACTCCAGCTAATTTGTAAACTAATCCCGTGGATCTTTTAAAGAAATTTACCACCGAACATTAATTGAGATATAAAGGCAATCCCCATTTTGAACACCATTCATTAATGCTATTTAAATCACGTGCTAGAATTAAACGATCATCATCCCCAGATATCTCCCGATAAATCACTGTGTCATCCGCGAACATCCTTATCTTACTTTTCACTTCGCGGTTCAGATCGTTAACTGGACGAATGACACGGCCTCAAGCCTGCGCATGTGTGATGAGAGGGAATATTACTTCCACATTCCATCAGAAGAGGTTTTGAAGGTCATCTCGTTTGTGCTCTACAAGCATGGGTCCAAAAGTTTTCAGCCTAGCCTCGTACATTAACAACTTCGAATTTTTAATTAAATCGTTTCCGACGGAATACTACAGGAAGCGTGATAAGGGTGAAATGCCAGCATTTTTCATCTACGGCTCATGGAAGTTAGTGGTTAGAGTAGATATTTACTCTGCTTTCAAAAACCACCGGGCACCCAGCCCTAAATTATGAGTCAAATGCGTCACGGGGAAAGAAGGGAGTGGACCAGCCAAGCCAATTGTTAACACGGAATAAAGAAACACACTTTGTTCGCCATTGGCGAACCTAAGTAGGACGGATTTAAGAAGAAAATATTGAAACGTTTAAATAAAAAGTTAATGCCGAACACGGGAATTAATCTGATAGTTAATTATGTAAAGGAATAGATAGAGGAACCACATGGTAAGGATACGTGACCAGCAAGCTTAGGTATGGGAAAAGGAGATATGACTTGGAAGAGGATAGTTTAAGTTCGGGCATACTATATTTGATTGCGAGATGAATTTGTATGAAAGGGAATTGAGGAAATTGAAATCAAATGAGACTGAGGGATAAACAATATTCGCGAATAACTACTTAAGGGTCAAAAGAAATGTGAAAATAAGAGTGTTTTAGATCAATTCGTAGAACTTGGCCGGAAGACTTCTTCATCAGTTTGATTTCAGGAAAAGGAGAGGTTCGCGTGATGCCATAGCACTTATATGGAGACTCACTAATATAGAGTAACTTAGAATACAAATACATTTATTTGACTCGTAGATTTCGAGAAAGCGGTTAATAGAGTGGTGAATGGTGTAGAATTAATAAACATCGGGTGTTGCACAAGGAAGTGTTATCGGTCCTCTAATGTTCCTTTTATACATTAAACCCTCATTAAATCAGGCCTCAGGTTTCCAGTAAACTTCGTCTATTTGCTGACGATGTCGTGCTATATAGCCAAATATCTAGAAATGAAGATAGAGGAAAACTGTTTCACCAGAAAATAGTTCTACAGCATGATCTGACTAGACGTATCCTATTATTGAACAATGTGGTAGGTAAGTACCTGTAACCTAGTAATAAAAAACTCGTAAGTCACGTTCCAAGTGCGATGGATGGATCTCGGGTGAAAAAACATCGGTGGTAGGAACTTCAGGGAATGGAGACGTTCGGCGAGCAATCGGAATACTTGGAGAACTATTGCCCACAAACCAATTCTCGTATTTGCGAACCCCCGGAGATGGTAAAGGGGCATACTTTACACAAGAGTTAACATAGTTCTTCAGCATGTTGAAATGGCAAATATCCCATTCGATAGATTTAACAACACAAAATACTTATAATCAGTTTAAAATCAAATATAAAATCTTATATTTTGCTTGGATAAAGTCATGTAATCGAAGGGTAGTTAATTCGTTCCTAATTTAATAAACAGCAGAGCAAGAGAGATTAACTTTTCAAGTAGTCAAAGAGGCAAGACGTATCAATCATAACATCATTATCTAAAACTATTAAAACCAATTTAGAAGCAGCCATTATAATTGCTGTAAAATTCCAATTGGAGGAAACAGATATTAAACCGTTTTTGGGTGCAAGAACCGCTTTTAGGTGGAGTTAGTGAGGAAAAATCCGAGCATGCATGATTTAATTTCAGAATTGCTAATAAGAAGGACAAGGCAATGCCTGTTAGATAAAGCAAGGACCGTCGGTAAGGAAACAGTTTAGGGCATATTCAGTCCCGGAGCAAAAATTATAGGTCACATATTATTGTTACTTATGTATATATATACATATCTATATAAACTTTGATTAAAAACTTCTAAAGATGGCGAATTGCTGTCGAAGTGTCAAACATATCCGTGAATGCCCTTTCTTATTTAAATATATATAATACATAATATTGGTAATATTTGTTATATTATTGTAATATTGGCAATAATATATATTTTTTATAAATACACACTAGGTGTGTTAAAAAAATAACGAGAATTTTTTCAATTCGTGGGCTTGAAGAGTCCAATAGTCAAATTTTTTTATTATATTGGTATACATGCCCATAAAGTATGGTAAAACCTTCAGCTGTTTTCATTGTGGACTTTATCGGTGACAGCCACTAAGGTTAGACTTGTTTTATGAGCTCGGCGATTTTCGTTTGATAAAGGAAAATGAGCAAAGAGTTTTTATCAAATTTTGCGTAAAAAATTAAATGAAGTGTTACAAAGTATGTGAAATGTTAACAAAGGCCTATGGTGAGTCTGCTATGAGTAAATCAAGAGTTTACGAGTGGTATAAGAGTTTCCAAGAAGGCCGAAGGAAGAAGACGAACGCCCTAGACGCCCCAGCACATCAACAATCGATGAAAACGTGGATAAAGTGAAAGAAATGATTATGAACAATCGCCTAATCGCAATTAGAGAGATCGCTCATGATGTTGGCATATCGGTTGAATCATGTCGTAACATTTTTTTCCAATTTTTTGGGTATGAAACGCGTGACAGCAAAATTCGTTCCAAAATTGTTGAATTTTGAGCAAAAACAGCGGCGAATGGAAGTTGCTCAGGAGTCACTAAATGAAGTAAACGACTATGCAGAATTACTGAAACGTATTATAAAAGGTGTTGAAACATGGGTTTATGGATATGACTTTGAAACTCAAGGCTCAATCATCCCAGTGGAGGCATTCTGGTTCGGCAGGACCGAAAAAGGCACGGCAAGTGCGGTCGAACAGTGTTCTTTGATTTTAATGGCATGGTGCATTCCTGCCGCCAGGTCAAACGGTCAAAAAGAAGTACTACCTACAAGTTCAACGCCGTTTGCGTGAAGCAATCCGAAAAAAACGCCCGGATCAGTGGAAAAACAATTCATGGCTTTTGCACCACGATAATGCACTAGGTCACACTTCATTGCTTGTTCGTGAATTTTTGGCCAAAAACAATACTGTAGCGATGCCCCAGCCTCCATATTCGCCAGATATGGCTCCGTGTGACTTTTTCCTATTTCCAAAAATTGAAGAGAACCTTGAAGGGCCGTCGTTTTCCAGCCGTACATCTACATAATACCCCGCAAGCCGCCGCAAGGGCGCGTGGCGGGGGGTGTCAGGTCACCACCCAAAAAAGGAAAAAAGAAATACCGCATTACTGTAAACAGCAATACATTACTTAATGGCATGCGGGAAGGGTTTTGACACAACACACAGGAGGTTAGTGAAAGTGCATGCAATTGAGTTTAACTAATTGTTACCTAGACGCCGAGGGTGGCAAGTGGCAGTTTGTTATCTCCGAGTGTGGCCTTATAGTTGTTATCACGTATTGTCCGTGGGAAGAAGGAGTCCTTGAGTCTGCTAGTCCTGGCATCTATTTCCCGAATTTTGTACCCATGATCCAAGCGACCAATGTATGTTGGAGCGCGAATAATTTTCGAGACCTCGGTGCTGAAACATGCGGATCTGAATTTATTTAGTAAGTTTAACCTAGCATTGAGTCGTCTTTCTTCCAATGATTCCCATCCCAACTCCATAAGCATTTCAGTGACGCTTTTCGTTTTATCGTAACAGTTTCCCACGAAACGAGCTGCCCGGCGTTGGACCTTCTCAATTTCCCGAATGAGGCCTTTTTCACACGGATCCCATACGCTACATGCATATTCTAAATGGGGCCTTACAAGAGCGTGATAACAACGTTCCTTGACCTTGGAGTCACTTCTGCCGACAATGCGTCTAATAAATCCTAATTTTTTATATGCTTGCCCGCAGACTTTACGTATATGGGTCCCCCAAGTTAAGTCTTTAGTGAATGTAACACCTAAGTATTTCACCGTATCAACTACTTCAAGGTCAACTCCAGCTAATTTGTTAACTAATCCCGTGGATTTTTTAAAGAAATTTACCACCGAACATTTATTAAGATTTAAAGGCAATCCCCATTTTGAACACCATTCATTAATGCTATTTAAATCACGTGCTAGAGTTAAACGATCCTCATCCCCAGATATCTCCCGATAAATCACTGTGTCATCCGCGAACATCCTTATCTTACTTTTCACTTCGCGGTTCAGATCGTTAACAAAAATCAAGAATAGTAACGGTCCGATAGCAATTCCCTGAGGAACCCCCGAGGTTACTCGTAGAACTAGCGCCGTCAAGGACTACCCTCTGTTCCCGGTCTGAAAGGAAGTCTTCAACCCAATTTATTGCCCCCTTGTGTATACCTGCGCCCTTTAATTTATGGATGAGTTTACTATGTGGAACCTCACCAAATGCCTTTTGAAAAACTAAAAAGATCGCATCCACTTGCCCGGTGGATTCACCCGATTCACTTTCACCCGATAAAAGTAAATCATGTGTGAATAATCCTAATTGGGTCTCGCATGAGCGGGTTTTTCTGAATCCGTGTTGATTGTCACTTAAAAACTTAATGTTATCAAGATATCTCATTATGGAACTGACAATTATGTGCTCTAACATTTTGCAACATATAGAAGTGAGAGAAATGGTTCTGTAATTGCTGGGGTCCTTCCTGTCACCACTTTTAAAAATAGGCGTTATTTGCGCGGTTTTCCAATTCTTAGGGACTTTGCACTCAGTGAGTGATTTGTTAAATATAAATTCGAGATACGGGGCGATGTTAGGAGCTAAGTGTTTTAGCACCCTAGCTGGTATGTTTTCGGGACCCGGGGATTTGTCTGGTTTAATGTCTTTGAGCAATTTGGTAATTCCTTGCTCGTCCGCTTTTATTTTTGCCATGGGTTCAGTATAAATTGTTTCTTGGAGATACGCGGTGGCTACACCGTTCGTGAAGACGAACGGTGTAGCCACCGCAAACACAGTTTTCCACGAAACGAGCTGCCCGGCGTTGGACCTTCTCAATTTCCCGAATGAGGCCTTTTTCACACGGATCCCATACGCTACATGCATATTCTAAATGGGGCCTTAAAAGATAAGGATGTTCGCGGATGACACAGTGATTTATCGGGAGATATCTGGGGATGAGGATCGTTTAATTCTAGCACGTGATTTAAATAGCATTAATGAATGGTGTTCAAAATGGGGATTGCCTTTAAATCTTAATAAATGTTTGGTGGTAAATTTCTTTAAAAGATCCACGGGATTAGTTTACAAATTAGCTGGAGTTGACCTTGAAGTAGTTGATACGGTGAAATACCTAGGTGTTACATTCACTAAAGACTTAACTTGGGGGACCCATATACGTAAAGTCTGCGGGCAAGCATATAAAAAATTAGGATTTATTAGACGCATTGTTGGCAGAAGTGACTCCAAGGTCAAGGAACGTTGTTATCACGCTCTTTTAATTTTTGAACAAGAAGTTTGATATCCCACGCAGCTAAAGTTATTCTCAGGATCAGCAACAAAAGGATAGAGAGTAAGGCAAATGATTACTTATTGGATGATCAGTTTGGGTTTAGGAAGGGAAGAGGTACGCGTGATGTCATTACAGTAAAGAGATTACTAATCGAGATGAATATAGAATACAATCAGGACGCTTTTGCCTGTTTTGTAGATTTCGAAAAAGCGTTTGATAGAGTGAATTGGGAAAAATAATGCGTGTATTGCAGAAAATAGGAATGGATTGGAGGAACAGGAGACTGATCCGTAATCTGTACATGTCCCAGACTGCTCAGGTGCGAGTGGGGAACGGAGAGTCCGGATGGGCAGTGTTAGGAAGAGGGGTAAGGCAGGGTTGCCCATTGTCACCGGTGCTGTTTAACGTATATGTGGAGGAAATGATTAAAGAGGCATGGAAAGAACTGGAGGTAGGAATGAAAGTCGGAGGAGAATTCGTAAAATCGGTTAGATTTGCGGATGACCAAGCATTAGTTGCTCAGTCAGCCAAGGGGTTGCAAGCATTGCTGAGTGAAGTGGAGGTTCAGTGCGATAAATATGGGATGAGAATCGATATTAATAAAACAAAGGTTATGCGATTTTCCAGAAAGAAAAAGGCTAAGTTAAATATTAAAATAGGCGGGGAAAAAATGCAGGTAGAGCAGTTTACATATCTCGGAAGTGTTTTGGACCAATACGGTCATAGTGGTAGGGACGTAAGGAGAAGGATTGCGCTAGGCAAGGAGGCTTTCTCAAGGAGGAGGGAGTTGATGATGGGGACGTCGAGTAGGGATGTTAAGACAAGACTCGTAAAAACTCTGATATCGAGCGTAGCTATGTCCGGCGGGGAAACGTGGTCACTGAAGCAGGAGGATAGACGTAGATTGGTGGCTTTTGAAATGTAAGTGTGGAGAAGAATGGAGAAGGTGAAATGGACCGAGAGGAAAACAAATGAGGAAGTACTAGAGATGGCGCGTGAGGAGAGGGGTTTGTTGAGAGAAATCCTATGGAAGCAGGAAAAATGGATGAAAGGAGTATTGAGCGGTAGTGGAATGTTGAACAGGGTAATAGAGGGGAGAATGTTGGGCAAGCGAGGTAATGGCTGGAACAGGGTAGGGATGTTGGACGGGATGAAGGGAGGAAAGAAGTATACAGAGATGAAGAGGGACCTGATATAGATTACTTTGCTAGGTGGGGAGTCACAAAATGTTTATTTGATAGTTGTGTCCATCCAAAACCTACCTTAAACGGTAGATCACCTAATAATAATAATAATGTTGTTTGTTGCTATCCAAGGTTTTTCTTCAATACTTCTGTGTTGCTTCGACAAAATCATATTTATGTAAATATACATAATTTTTTTCTCGCAACATCTGCCACAGGCTCACACATCATGCGAGGAAAGCGTGTGAATTAATACTAATATTTTTATATGCAATTATTATTCCTAGATTTGGATGTCTTGGCGTGAAAATATTTTTTTCAACCCTCCAGTATTCCCATTATATGTAAACCAAAGTATAATAAATGTATAAACCATTGTCTGATAGGATGTTTTTGGATTCTTTTCTGTTTTTTTCTTGCTGTTGCCGGAAGCACTTCTTTATTTTATGCCGGTAGGACATTTTTTGGCCTCTCCTTGTCACTTGGAAAATGTATTCATACACTTAAGTATCATCCATCTCCAGCTCTCATCTCTGCCTCCATGCCCAGACGTATATCGGGAACGACGCGCTCATTCCCCCTTGCCCCGCGACCCCCAATCAATAGGCCCTCTCCCTCACTTTCCCTTCCTCCTATGAGGGGAGCCACAAAGCAGGACCTACGGATCATTCAACCCTCTTTTCAAGAGCAGGCGGCCGCTTGCGGGGCCGCGCCCCCGACGAACAATCACAATCCGCTGCACACCTCTTCCGCCTCCCGGCCCATTCAGGGCATCACCTTGTGCCCGCCCCTCGGGAAAGGGGAAGAGGGAGGGAAGGAGGAGCCCCCTGGGGATACTTAGGGAGAGGGGAGGCCCTGCTCACCCCGGGCGCCCACACTCCTCCTGTTCTCTTCGCACGATGGCGATAGCGATGGCGGGGGGGATGAGAATAAACCCTTCATTCGGGCGAAATTAAGGTCAAAAGATCTCCTCCAGCGTTTGATAGATCGTCGATAATAATAACAACGTGGTGCTCAAATGGTGAACGAAAACTGAGATGCAAAAATTAAAGCAGGTAGGTGATACCCTGGGAGGAAGTGGTGATCTGTTAAGTCGTTCGATTGACTGCTAATCGGAGAAACGCGGTCCAAATCGGATTGATTTCCGAAGGGTATCACAGATGAACCGAAGCTGTGATATTCTGGGTGTTAGGCACCTTTCCTGGAATCCGCTGCGTGTCACTGGGAAAGCCACTTCGCTCTCACCCAACCCGAATACGTAAAGTGCGCAAAGGGGTGAACTCTACGCTCGGCAATTATAATCGATTGAAGAAAATAAAATAGCTATGGTATACCCTCGCTAATTATTGTAGCACTCTTACTAAAAAAATAGTAAAAAAATCAGCGATAAAAAATATGGGAATTTTTTATTGATGGCATATCGTACGCAGTAAATAAAGAGCTGGAAAATATTTTCATCAATCGTCGAAGTGTGCAAAAAAACGGAGTGGTGAAGAGAACGGAAGGGCAAAGACCCTCCGTTCCCATTCTGCCTCCCTCTGAAATTCCCATATCCCTTCTGCCCCCCCACCCTCCCCTCGGATGCCGACACCCCTTCAGGCCATTGTTATTACGAGACACGACGAACATCACCTCATTGATTGTTTACACCCGGGCGCCCCACGGAACACACACAGGCTGGCGCACGTGTGCACGCCGAGAGGGCTTTCGGGAGCACAATCGAGTGAGGCGTCGGGAACGACGGGGGAGAGGCGTAGTGGTGGGTTTTGAGTGGGTGGCCTCGCGAGGAGGCGCCGGGGAGAGCGAGCGCGGGCAGATGGCTTCCTTCCCGGGATGAGTGATGCGTGGCTCGGGGAACGAAATGAAAACACCGTCCCCGAGGCGGAACCGAATAAATTACGATAACATTACCAGCTCTATAAAACTCTATTGGAAAGCCTTCGCATGTGCGGAAAATAAATCACACTGGAGCAGATAATGATGGCTGCCTGTTAAGATGATCACTTCATTTGGGTTCGGTGGTGTCCGTCAGTGCGCCTAATATAGCGCAATGCTCATGTATCTTATGATTCGAATTCGGTGTCACGCTTCGAGATCACCGATGTCCTGTAAAACAAGCTTCCATAGGGTTTGTAAGTCCCAAGAGAATGCAGTGAGAAGGTGCGCCCGGTGTAGATTAACAAAGTGCCAATTAAACGTGCTAGATATCTTGGTAGCTGAAAAGTCCCAATTCCTATATCAGAATATATAATATTCTTTAATGTGAGGACAGCGAAGATAAGTATGGAATTAATTACGCCACTTCAGTGAATCATTATGGAAACGAATAATTACATCTAAATCATTCATCTTACTGTTCATCTAATTATACATTAGACCTCGAAAGCCGCCGCAAGGGCGTGTGGTGGAAGGTGTTAGGTCAACAACCGTAAATGGGAACAAAATCACATCCAAAACCAACAGATACATGCAAACCTACACCCACGGTGGCGCATACGTTCATGCAGAAATATTTCATTCTACACGCATGCAAATACATATACTATCATCTAACAAATAATTGCACCTCAGGATGCAGCAAAAAATTTATCTAATAACGTGCAAAATAGAATTTGAAAAACAAGAAGGCAAAATTCCACGACTATATGATCGTGCAACATACAACGCTCTCCTCCCCAAGGAAATAGGTAGAAAATGTGACCCAACGATGCAGGTAGTGTGGGAGGGTTCTCCCACAGAAAGAGACGAGGGATGGAAGGGGATACTTAAAAAACAGAAAACGTAGAGCAAGTAACACTGTAAAGAGCAGTACATTATTTAATGGCATTCTAATGCGGTCATGCGAGATGGATTTTGACAACAAAACACGCGAGGTCAATAGTTCATTCAATTGAGTAGAATTATTAATTGTTCCCCAGACGCTGTGGGTGGCAAGTGTAATTTTTGCTATCTATAACCCCACAGATTCTATCCTGTATTGTCCGTGGGTAGAAGGATTCCTTGAGTCTGCTAGTTCTGGCATCTTTTTCCCGAATTTTATATGCATGATCCAAGTCACCAATGTATGTTGGAGTGCGGATAATTTGCGAGATTTCGGTGCTGAAACATGCGGATCTGAATTTATTTAGTGAGGTCAACCTAGCATTGAGTCGTCTTTCTTCCAATGATTCCCATTCCAATTCCATAAGCATTTCAGTGACGCTTTTCGTTTATCGTAAGTTTGTAATGAAACGGGATGCCCGGCGTTGAACCTTCTCAATTTCCCGAATGAGACATTTTTCACCCGGATTTCCTACGCTACATGTCTATTCTAAATGAGGCCTTACAAGAGGCTTCAAGAGGCTGTTACTGAGAGATATAAAGTCATCTGTGAGAACCAATAGTTAATCGCCTGGAAAGAAATTAATTTTCGTGTGCAGTATTCCATAAAAATCTGGAAAGTCATCCAAATATCCTCCATGTTTTGATTTCACTGCGTATAATGTTTGAGGCCGCTCGATATAATGAAGGAGCCAGGTAAACGTCAGTTCTCTTCTTTCAAGTTTAAGGGGAGGGTCGGAGGTTGGGAGGGATGCTGGAATGGAGACACTATAGAAGGAAATGTTAGGTTCGGAGGCGGGTTTTTGTATTCGGAGCATCCCAATCAAGGCAAAATTCTTGCAAAGGCACACCGTGTTTTAGTTTAATAATATTTAGGGTTGTGGTACACTGCTCAATATCGAATTCAGGGGGCATAGTTTGCACTTCAGAATTACCTCCTGGAATTACTTCATTGCTGGAGGCGCACGAGGAGTAGGGAATGGATGGGAGAGAGTCAAAAAGCGGGTGGGAGAGGGATGGGATTCTAATTTTGATAAAAGGACATGTTTTGCATCTAAGTTTATTGCAGGACATTGGTGTGGTTTTCGGACGGGACGAGGACTTAAGGAGTGGAATGGTTGATTTGAGGAGATCCGATAATTTGGCGGGGCGTTTGAAAGTAACGGAGTGGCATTTGGGGAATAGGTTGGCAGTGGAATTATGGTTTTTGAAGATAGGGTAGAGGTCTTTTAGGATTAATTAGTGAGTCTAATTGTGGAGGGCTGAAGTGGATAGGTGTGGATTTGTTTCGTGCGGGATAGTAAGATATTTTGTTTATCCGCATATCTTTTGTTATTCTTGGCCTGAGTTTTGACTTGTCGAGCCCTGATGATGACTTTGTGAGTTGACACCTGGGTCATAGATGTTGTGGTATCTGTGGATGAACTATTGGTTTTCTGTGTCGCTTGAAACTATTACCACATCCTCCCGCTCATTCCTATTCCATCTCCGCTCCCCTCCGGCCTCCCTTCCCCCTTTCCCTCTCCATAACCACTTCCTTCACCCCTCACCCGCCACCTGTTCTCCCCTTCCCTCGTCTCCTTCTCTCTCTGCTCCACATACCCCTGGCTAGTCAGTCCTAACTTATCTTCCGAAAAAGACGGAGTTCTAGTCCGTCGAAATTATCAAGATATAACGTGTGAGTGTTCCTTTTATGTGTTCTCATGCTGTGTGTTGCTATCTAAGTTTTTAAAAAAAATATACATATATAAACTTAGACAGTAACACACAGCACGAGAACACATAAAAAGAACACTCACAATAATATCTTAAGAATTTCGACGGACTCGAGCTCCGTCTTCTTCGGAAGATAAGATATGACTGTTTTTTATATATATATATATATATATATATATATATATATACTAGGCCAGACAGTAAACAAAGAGTATTATTTGGGCGTTATGAGACGTTTGCGTGAAGCAATTCGCCGAAAGAGACCAGAAATCGTCGCACAGTGCGTCGAGACCGTCGCACAGTGCTATCATTATTCGTAATTTTTTGACGAAAAATGCAACAAATACCATCCAACAGCCACCGAATTTACCTGATTTGGCTCCCTGTGACTTCTTTCTGTTCAATCGAGTTAAAAAACCATTACGGGGAACGCGTTTTAGCAGCCGAGAGGAAGTAATGGAAAAATCGCAGGAAGCACTGATGGACATACCGAAAACCGAATATAAAAAATGTTTCGAGGATTGGATCAAGCGCTGGCATAAGTGTGTTGCAGTCGATGGGGATTACTTTGAAGGGGACAATATAGATTTAGATGAATAAACTTGTATTTTTAATTTTCTGAATAAATTCCGGGAACATTTTGATCAAGGTAGTATATATATATATATATATATATATATATATATATATATATATATATATATATATATATATATATATTAGAGCATATATATATGTATAGAGCATCGGCCCGGCAAGTTGAAAAATCCGGTGTTCAAATCCCGGTCAAGAAATATATTTTTGCACTTGTAATCTTCTTGATTCCGTCTTCCCCACCTCTCCTGTGATTGGCTTTTATATGATTTCCTATCCCTTTTCCTAATATCTACAGGTTCAGTATATCCTGTATATCCATGTGATTGAATATGTGTTCACCATATGCACATTTAAAATGCAAATAAAAAGGTTGGTTAAAATAGGTTTAAAAACATCCGAGTACGTGAAATATAATTCTAAGGGTAGGCCATCCTTGCCGGGTGCTTTGCCCTATGGGAACATGGAGGATACGCAGTCCAGTTCGTCTGAACTCTTATGTCTCGACCTAAATCGTCTTTTTGGGTTGAGGACAGCATAAGGAGAGGGGGTGGGTCTCCCTCCTTCCACGAGGGATACCTGTTAACAGTCTATTGTAAGTACCGGGCCGCGCACCTAAGGAGGAGGAGGAACTGCCGCCGGTGTCGCCGATGGCAGATTCTCTGACAGCGATTCTGTCTCTGGCGGAGCCGGAATTGGATTTCATTGAGCGACGAAGCTGGGATTGCGTTAGGGTGCCCCCTAAATCTGTGTCTAGTTCTTTTTGCCATTTTTGGAGAGCGTATTTTTGGAGTTCGTAGCCGAGAATAATTTTTTTAAGAGGCGACACTTGAGCGTGGAAATTTTCCGGCGCAACATCCTAACGCAGGAGGTCCTCCAGCGCCCGGCAGTAGAAGGAGATGGTGTAATTTTTTTCTCTACGCCACTCAAAAGTTTGCCTTTTGATGTGGGTGACAATTTGGGGTTTGAAAACTTCGTCCCACCATACCGCGAGTTCTGCACCGGGACGGAGTGCCGCGATCAGTTCGCACACCCGGGTGCGGATGGAGTCGCGACGAGTGGCGTCCTCCAGCACGCGGAGGTCCATGCGCCACACGGTTCCGCAGCGGTGGGCGCGCGCGGCCGGGGTTGAATCCGGGCACGTGACACTCATGATCAGCGCGCAGTGATCAGAGAAGGACACTGGGAGGGTGTCCACTCTCGGGAAATCTATCTGAAGTGATTCCGAGAGGAGTAGGTAGTCAATCCGCGTCCGAGAGTTAAGCCCTGATCGCGTGAAGGGGGGGGGACCGGCGCAGGAAGAACGCACTGCGTCAATAGCTCCAATGCAGTCCAGCATCAGTGAGAGTGCTCGGCTTGGATAATATGTCATTCTATCCATGTTCGAGGCACTATCCTGTCGGCAGTAAATGGAGTTGAAATCCCCACCCAAGATGGCCTTCCCCGAGAAGGAATACAGGTAGGGGAGGAGAAGTTCATTAAAATAAGTTTCTCGCTCTGCCCTCGCACGCTCACCGGAGGGAGCGTAGAAATTGGCGATGTGGATGACATTCACGACAACGGACGTTATTCGACCCGAGGCGTAGATGAGAGAATGGTATGCCATTTCGGGCTTGGGTGGTGATGCTAGAATGGCAGTCGACGGAATTGCCGATAGCTTGAAAGGTGTTCGCATCTCAGATTATGTCCTTCTTTACCTCTTGAAGGAGGACTACATCAGCCCTGAGATCGCGGAGAAAACGTTGGAGGACTGCAATTTTTAAGGCACTATAAACGCCAACAATATTCAGCGAAATAATATTCATTGGTGAAATGATGGAACAGCTAAGGGCACCGGACATCACTTACTAGAGTTTTGGTCGTGGCTTACGTCGCTCCGGTCGCGGCTTGAACCCGCGCGACGAGTACTTCGCCGTTTCCCGGGACGCTTCGTCCGAGGGGTCGACGATCGAGGTCGTGAGTTGTTGCCACATGCCTCCCCCCCGACCTCTGCCGAAGAGGAAGAGCCAGCCATGGTCTCCACGAAGAACGGGTTGTTCGGCAGCGTTCCACGGGGTGCCCTCTTCGAGCGAGCACAGCTGGGGCCCGTCCCGGGCCGGGAGGTGCCCTCAGAAAGGGCTGGGGTGGCGGACTGGGGGTCATCTGCCGAAGGGACCCCGTCGGCAGTAATCAAGGAAGATAGTTCGATTCGGTCCACCTCTTGAGGTTCCCTGGGTAGATCGACGACATCTTGACTATCCTCAATGGAGAAGGGCGATGGAATATCTGGGATTTTTGACGTCGAGAAACTCTTATGCGTATATATAAAATATTAGCAGTTATAATACACAGTTATATATATATATATACACACATTCAAACACGAAATACCGCCATATGGCGAATAAATATTCATTCACATTGAAATAGAGATAAGGAAAATGGTAAAGGAACACATATATTTTTACATTCGTGATCTGCTCACATCCGCCATCCCCACCTCTATTGTGTACGTCCTTTATATGTGTTCCTTTACCATTTTCCTTATCTCTATTTCAATGTGAATGAATACATATATATATGTATGTATATATATATATATATATATATATATATATATATATATATATATATATATATATAAACACACACACCATGTTTCAGCCGATGGCCAAAACGCTCATAGTTTTAATTTCCTCATTAGGAGTACGGTAGGTGATAAGGTTGGAAATGTGGATGTATTATTTTCCGAAAGAAAATTTTTCTCGGTGAACTCTTGGGACGGAAAAGGAGAGAGAGAGGACGAAGTGAGGGAGTGAAGTGAAATATCGATGGAAATAAAAATGTCCCTCTGTCTCCCCTTTCGCGGTGTCTGACGAGGACTCACGCCGGAGAGACTCGCAGATGGGAAAAAAGGAAGTTGAAGTCTTCCGAAAGGAAAAAGCGGGTGACTCCGTGGAAGTAACTGTCGCCACATCCCTCGCAGTCCTTTGAATTCTTCCGCAAGAGCTCTTCAATTCCTTCCTTCCACTCTTCTCACCCATTTCTCTTGAAAGAAAAAAAGGCTCCCACACCATTCAGAACGTTTCCCATTTCTTCCGTTTCGTGCCATCTTCACTTCGATAAGCGGCCGAATGCTTTTTTTCCCCTGATATTTTGCGAACCGACGAGGGCCTTCATCTGCCGAGTTTGTACGCATCAGTTTCAGAAGAGGAAATGTGAAAACATAACCCCCTCTCGCCCGGCCGATATTTTCCCTTTTTTCGTAAGGACGGCAGTACTTCAAGCTGGACTTAGTAATTTTCGGACAGGATCACCATTTTAGGTCACTGCAGTTGCTTCTCTGAGAGAGAGTGATGCGATCTGCCGTTTGACAATGACAAAAAATTTAAAGTTTAACACGAAAAAAGATGGAATAATATGGGATTTTATTGCGATTAAGCTCTATTATTCCATGTGTTCGCCAAGAATTCATTCCGCTTGGAAACGTAGTCTGACATAGGATTTAAAATACATTCACGTCATTTCTTTTAGTTTTATAAAGTTGTAAAATATCACACGCATAAAATCGTATTTTCAAATTACCGCAATTGGGCGTCTTATAAAACATACTACTCAATGGATAGATACTAAATACAAGCTGGAACCATGTTTATACATTGCATGACAATAATTCTCATTCATCGCACGTCCATTTGAAATAAGATTTTCGTACAAATACTCACAAGACAGTCAAGGAGAGCATGTTTCTCACAAAAACGGATAAGCAACGGTAAAATTTAAATCACATTTAAGTAGCGGTCCATCTCTCATCCGCCGAAATGACTTTTTTCAAACTAAATAAATGAAATCAAGTTGAATGTAAGCATTTTTTCTCGGATCCTGACTTTTTGGAATATTGCACCTTAAGTGGTTCTCCTTCGTTTCCCACCGCTCCAGTTTGTTGCCTGCTTGAACTCTCTGGTAATCACTTAACTCAAAAAAGAGAAGGGAGTCCGTTGAGAATCTTCTCTATACTCTCACAAAGTCAGTGCGGTTACTTGCGAGAAGTAACCAAGGAATGGATTGATTCAATGCGCTAAAGGTATACTTATAAATATATCATTGTAAAACCTCGCGAGTACAGATGCAATTATACGTTCATATTATATATAACCTGTAGTTCAATGTTCCATTCAGAATCATCTTTAAAATAATAACTAGATCAATTATTTTCATACGGTGGAATGACCGCGTATTTGATAAATTGTCACATGCAAATGCACGTTAAAGCAATTATAAGACAGCAATATTTCAGAATGCACCCCATTGATTTACCCTGTTCATTATGTTTTAAATCAAACGATTGCAACAGAAATATGCTTCATATCATGTCGCGCACACGGATTCCCATTTAGATGATATAACCGCGGTTTTAGAATCTCTGAAAATGGTCTCCATTTGAGTAGTAATAATGAAAGTCCACCTAAGAGTCAATTGGTTGAACACCCGTATCAAGTGCCTTTTAAGTTAAATGCTCTCTTTACTGATGAAGGGATTCGGTTTTCAACTCAAATTACATTTCCAAGTAATAATTGAAATTCATTTTTAATTGTTTAATTTTAATTGGACTTTCGTAAAATTATTATAATATATAGCGGGAAAGGGGGGGGAGAAAGAGAGATTGAATGTGCACAAAATGAATATGGCTTCCCCCAGCGACGGATCGCACTCAAATAATCGCAAACTGAGCTTATTAAACAGAAATATTCTTTGCATGCATTTAAAAACATCGTACATATTTCATTCATATAAATTTCATCAATTTTATCTTCAAAACTTTTTTTCATTATTACAATTATCCAACTTGATAGACGATCGATTTGATTGGAATTCATTATTTATATTATATTCATATGCTAAAAAATGGTGAACATGAACTGATTTCAATGTTTTTATTTTCGTCTTTTACTGAATTTATTCGCTCAACCTTTTGAACAATTTTCATGGTTAGAGTTTTTCATTTTATTCATTGAGGTTAATAAAGCGTAATAATATTTATTAAAAACTATACAAATATATAATAAAGCTGTAAAAATATATTAATTATTTGTATTTGTCTTAGGGTTATGAGAAGTATCAAAGCGAATCTTATTCGTCGGCCACGTTGCCTTTTAGTGGTAAACATCACGGGGTATTTTATAAACGTCCAAAATTTTCGTTTAACTCTAAAAATCTCTTTCTATCCTGAATTGGTGGAAAAAATTAATTTTATTATTTTAGAGGCGTAGAAAGTCCCCCATTATTTCCGAAGGGTTTTACTTTGAGATCTCTTCGCACTCCAATTCTTGCCCCCTCCATCCGATACCCTTATTCGCGAGACGTTCTTATTGTATCGACCCCCTCTCGCACCCTTACCCAACCATACACCCCCCACTAAAGCCCTCCCCCCATTATTTTGAATCCCGATGAGGAGTGCTTCCGGTGCGACAATGCTCGTTCGGATTCAAACGGCTTCGAGATTCAAAAAGGAGGAGAAATAAAGGATTACGCCGAAATGATGACGTGTTCCTTCTGCCTGTCTGCGTTTCAAGGTATTTTTTATTTAACTTACATCTCAAGATCTAAATTTGAGAAACGAATTTCGAGCATCGAACGGAATTCAAGTATTCTCAATGTGTTCACGTGTGTCATTCTATCTGTTGCACCGCGTGAAACGGTGGAACTTTCTTGCTCAATGACACAGGGTGCAGCAGCATGGCTTGCTGATTTGAAGGGTTTTTCAATTAAAAGTAGCAAGGCATGCTGCCACACCCCACTTAAGACTGTTTTAATTCAGTGACTCGTTGAAGATAAATCGTAATAATACGTAACATAATGAAAAACTACAGTTTTGTAAGTCCACAGTATTTTATTTTATAAACGATCCGTGTTTTGATGCTGAGCATGACGCAACAGGTCTGTTGAGAGTGGTTTTAAATAAAATCCTGTTGAATTATAAAATCATAAAAAGTCAAAGTTTTTTATCGTAAAGTGAATCTATTTTATAAAGTCTAGCCCCTAACAATCAGTGAAGTCGTGATGTTATAACTCGTGGTTAAACATTCCCAAAGCCTGACACAAAAGGTTTGTATAAAAAGTATCGGAAAAATAGATTTATTTCAGATATTGCTGCAATGCCTCTAAATATTCGTCAAATAACATCCCTTGAGCATCGGAACCAAAGGGGGTTGAGGCTCGTCGCGATGCCTTTTTTGTCAGGTCAGTCCTTGGAGCAGATGTGGCTGGGTGCACTGGGTGTCTGGTTTGGTGAGTTCAGCGCAGATCTTTCGCATCGCCAAATTTTAAGTGATAATGGTGTGTGCACTGCTATCTCATCAATGCCAATAAAATCTGCGATCATGAGCACACTTAGCCTTCAGTCTAAGTTCAGGACTTGAGGCACACGTTGTCATCAGTTCTTGGCGTCGACGGCCGTCCTCCACATTCTCTCGGCGAACTTTGAAGAGCTTGTGCCCCTTAAACAATGCAGTTTGTGGCATGTCCTCATTCTTGAACACTTGATAAATTATTTCCATTCCCTCCGTTCCCGATTTCTCGAGCCCAACACAAAATTTGATGGCGTACCGCTGTTCAATACATTTTCGCTTGCACCAAGTCACTCGATAGGGGTCCGCTAAAATCACGATTTAGCCTAAACGAACGCTCGCAGGCGATTGGCGCTTGGTGAGTTTTAAAGTTAAGACCCCAAACCACCGAGCCTGCATGGTTGGAGCGCAATGCGATGAACAGTCCGTCAGGGAAAAATTGTTTCCGAAACTTTTTTTATATCGCTAAAACATCGTTACAGATGTGATTTCTTCTTTTTTCTTCCGCTTCCTCCGGCAATTGAGGCAATGAGTTTGTGGGTAGACAACATACTGGTCCATGGATTTCGGGATCAAAACTAAAATAATTGTTCCCTTATTCACCAAAGGTATCAGGCCTTTTCCCAGCCCCTTTTCCAAATATCTATTTCCTTGTGAATAAATATTTGTTCGCCATATTGCAGGATTTCGTGTTTGAATATGAATTTGTGTTTGTGTGTCGTATATGATTTCCACTTGCCTTGCATTGATAACTTGCTCAATGTACAAATGATTAAAGAGGCTTGGGAAGAACTAGAGGTAGGAATGAAAGTCGGAGGGGAATTCGTAAAATCGGTAAGGTTTGCTCATGACCAAGTTTCAGTTTGTCAGTCGGCCAAGGGGTTGCTAGCATTCGTGAGTGATTTTGAGGTTCAGTGAGATAGATTTGGGATGAGAAACAATAATAATAATACAAAGGTTATGTCATTTTCTAGAAAGGAAAAGGCTAAGCTAAACATTAAAATAGGAGGGGAGAAACTAGAGCAGGGAGAACAGTTTACGTATCTCGGATGTGTGAATTTCACACACCGTATAGGGCTTAATACTGGGTTAACTCAATCATCACATACCAAACAGACCTTTGGGTTGATTACTGTTTATGTTTATTACGAGTACACACTTATTCACACTGCTCTCTAATTGTTCGTGGTTTTTGGCCAAAAACAGCATTGCAATTATGTCCCAACCTTCATATTCCCCAGACATGGCCCAGTGGGACTTTTATCTTTGGCTCCCAGGAGTGGGCATCATACTGAAGTAGGAGTTGGCAAGAAGAGTCAAATGGTGCTGGCAATACAGTGAGAGGATTCTGATGATAAGATTAGAGGGAGAGCCTACAGACACAGTGATAGTCCAGGTGTATATGCCAACATCCAGCCATTCAGAAGAGGAAATAGAAGATGTATACGAACAATTGGAAGTGGTTCTAGGAACAGTAAAAGTCAAGGAAAACCTCATAGGAATGGGAGGTAGGAACGCTGTGGTCGGCGAAGGGAAGTGGCGTACGAATACTACAGAAAAACGAATCATGGCGGGAGAGAGACTGATAGAATTCTGCAACGAGAAAAACATGGCAGTGGTAAATACCATCTTCGATCAAATTCCGAGAAGAAGATACACATGGAAGATGCCTGGAGACAAAGGACGATACCAAATAGACTACATCCTTGTCAGGAGGAGATACAAGAACCAAGTTAAGAAGTGTAAGAGTTACTCCGGCGCAGATATAAATAGTGAAGACAGCCTCGTAATCATGGAAAGCAGACTACGATACTAGAAGATGAAGAAAGAGACACAACAACCCAGATGGAACTATAAGATAATTGAAGAAAAGAGTGCAAGGGAAAAAATCACCATCGAAAGATAAGTAAAAGGTAATAATGATAATTATTTCGATAATTATTATAACAAACAACGAAAACACGAAGTTTTTCCAAGCAGTTTCAAAATTTACAGAAGGAACAGACTTAATAGATTGGGTGGGGGAGTATTCTTGGCTGTAAAGTCACATCTTAGTAGCCAAAGATACGAATGCGACGAAAATAGTATAGAAAGCGTTTGGTGTAACATAAAGGACTACAACGACAGAAGCCTATTCGGTGCTCATTTTATAGACCCCCAGATTCTAGTACAGATATTCTACACGAGCTCGACGACCAAATATCTTCTCTTAGTAACAAGCATAGCAACAGTATTATCATAATCGCTGGTGACACAAATCTACCGTCAATTGACTGGGACAGGTACTGCTTAAGAAAATCCGCCAAAAAAAGAGAATCATGGCAAGAACTCCTTCATATATTCACATAGCACTCCTTAGAACAAATTGTTAAATCGCCAACACGGGGCACCGACAGCTTACGAGTTGATTCGTACGCTGTCGGAACAAGCGCCGTCAAGGACTACCCTCTGTTCCCGCTCTGAGAGGACGTCTTCAAATCAATTTATTGCGCCCTTGTGTATACCTGCGCCCTTTAATTTATGGATGAGTTTACTATGTGGAACCTCACCAAATGCCTTTTGAAAAACTAAAAAGATCGCATCCACTTGCCCGGTGGATTCACCCGATTCACTTTCACCCGATAAAAGTAAATCATGTGTGAATAATCCTAATTGGGTCTCGCATGAGCGGGTTTTCTTAATCCGTGTTGATTGTCACTTAAAAAGTTGATGTTCTCAAGGTATCTCATTATGAAACCGAAAATTATGTGCTCTAAAATTTTGCAACATATAATATTGAGAGATATGGTTCTGTAATTACTGGGGTCCTCCCTGTCACCACTTTTAAAAATAGGCATTATTTGCGCGGTTTTCCAATTCTTAGGGACTTTGCACTCAGTGAGGGATTTGTTATATATATATATATATATATATATATATATATATATATATATATATATATATATATATATATATATATATATATAACTTTTGAACGGCAAAATAGAACACATAATAAAACAGATAAAACGTAAAAGGACACTCACACTGTAGATGATTTAAGCTTTCGGCCTACTCCGAGGCCTTCTTCAGGTTAGGCTGAGAGGTTTTGAGGAAAGAGTGACTGGGGAGGGGAGGGGGGGCGGAAGGTTTAGGGACTGATGGGAAGGAAATTAAAGATGGCGGTTAAGGGTGGGAATTTTAAGGATCGGAAATATAGGATGTATGCGGATTCGTGAGTTCTCACCTCTTCACGAAAGACACGTATCACATCCTCCACCGTTTAAACTCTGTCTCCATTCCCTCCACCTCCAACCTGCTTATAGCCACCATCGACGTCACCTCCCTCTATACTTCTATTCCCCATGCAGAAGGCCTATCCTCCCTCCGACACTATCTTTCTCTACGCCCCCCACCCCAGTGCCCCTCGACCGAATTTCTCCTCAATCTCGCCACTGTCGTCCTGACCAAAAATGCATTCTCTTTCCAAAACTCTGTTTTTATCTCCAAACGAAAGGCACAGCAATGGGAACGAGGATGACGCCATCGTGCGCCAATCTCTTCATGGGCCACCTTGAAGAGAATTTCATTTCACAGCAACCCTTCCAACCTCTTTTCTGGGTCCGCTACATTGACGACATTTTTATGCTCTGGACACACGGCTTTGATTCTCTTGACAATTTCTTATCGGCCTTAAATTCTTCTTTCACTGTTAAATTCACTTCTTTCATTTCAGACTCCACCATCACCTTTCTTGACAAAGATATCTCAATTCACAATAACAAATTCACCACTTCAGTACACATCAAAGCCAATAATCATCAACAATATTTACACTATACTAGTAGTCATCCTTCTCATACCAAACGCTCAATTCCCAACTCTCTCTCTATCCGCGGACATCGGATTTGCAACACCACAGCTACCCTCAACAAATACCTCCACAAACTACACCATGCACTCCACAAACACGGTTACCCAGAAAAGCTCCTACAGGATAAAATCTACCGCTCCACCCGACCACACACACCACAGAATAACAACCCCACATCTGACGCTGGACTCAACCTTTGCACAACCTATTTCCCCTGATCCCACAGACTGAAAACCATTCTCAAAGAACTTTATCCTATATTACATGGCAATGACGCGACCACATCCTTACTGCCCCAATGCCCCTCTGTCGCTTACAGACAACAAGCCAATCTCAGAAACCTTCTGAGATCCACCAACCCTTTGACACCCCGCCCTGAAAAATTTCCACATATTTCCCCTACCTGCAATCGCCCCCGATGTCAAACATGTCTGCTAATCAGATCTGCTCCCCTCTCCCCACATCCCCTCATTGTCCCTTCACCCCGTTCCCACGCTAATTGATTCTCAAAAAATATTATCTATCTTTTGTCGTGCAAACAATGCACCTTATTCTACATAGCCGAATGCATTACCCTCTTATCCATCCGAATGAACAATCACCGCTACTCCTGTAATTGTACTTCACTCTCTTCTCTTCCTATCCCTTTACACGCAAGTTCACAAAACCTATCATTTGACGAATGCTTTTCCCTAACAGTTCTAGAATCCCTACCCGATTCAGGCACCAACATAGAGGTGAGAACTCGCAAATCCACATACATCCTATATTTCCGATCCTTTAAAATTCCCACCCTTAACCGCCATCTTTAATTTCCTTCCCAACAGTCCCTAAACCTTCCGCCCCCCCTCCCCTTCCCAGTCACTCTTCCCTCAAAGCCTCTTAGTCTGACCTGAAGAAGGCCTCGGAGTAGGCCGAAAGCATAAATCATTTACAGTGTGAGTGTCCTTTTACGTGTTATCTGTTTTATTCTGTGTTCTATTGTGCCGTCCAAAAGTTATATTGCTCTCGTGAGTACTTCCGCATCATCTATATATAATATATATATATATACTTATTTATTTATTCATTTATATGTATATATTATTATTATTAGGTAATCTACCGGTTAAGGTAGGTTTTTGGATGGACACAACTATCAAATAAATATTTTGTAACTACAAACAAAACCCAATCCAACAACCTAAACTACATTAGGTCCCTCGACCTCTCTGTGTACTTCTTTCCACCCTTCATCCCATCCAACATCCCTATCCTGTTCCTACTCTTTCCTCGCTTGCCCAGTATTCTCCCCTCTATTACCTTCTTCGAAATTCCACTACCGCTCAATACGCCTTATATCCATTTCTCCTGCCTCCATAGGATTTTTCTCCACAAACCCCTCTCCTCACCCACCATCTCTAGTACTTCCTCATTTGTTTTACTTTCGGTCCATTTCACCTTTTCCATTCTTCTCCACACCCACGTTTCAAAAGCCTCCAATCTACGTCTATCCTCCTGCTTCAGTGACCACGTTTCCCCGCCGGACATAGCTACGGTCGATATCAGAGTTTTTACGAGTCTTGTCTTAACATCCCTACTCGACGTCCCCATCATCAACTCCCTCCTCCTTGAGAAAGCCTCCTTGCCTAGCGCAATTCTTCTCCTTACGTCCCTACCACTATGACCGTATTGGTCCAAAACACTTCCGAGATATGTAAACTGCTCTACCTGCATTTTTTCCCCGCCTATTTTAATATATAACTTAGCCTTTCTCTTTCTGCAAAACCGCATAACCTTTGTTCTATTAATATTGATTCTCATCCCATATTTATCGCACTGAACCTCCAATTCACTCAGCAATGCTTGCAACCCCTTGGCTGACTGAGCAACTAATGCTTGGTCATCAGCAAACCTAACCGATTTCACGAATTACCCTCCGACTTTCATTCCTACCTCCAGTTCTTCACATGCTTCTTAAATCATTTCCTCTACATATACGTTGAACAGCAGCGGTGACAATGGGCAACCCTGCCTTACACCTCCTCCTAACACTGCCCATCCGGACTCTCTGTTCCTCATTTGCACCTTAGCAGTCTGAGACATGTACAGGTTGCGGATCAGTCTCCTGTCCCTCCAATCCATTCCTATTTTCTGCAATACACGCATTAATTTTTCCCAATTCACTCTATCAAACGCTTTTTCGAAATCTACAAAACAGGCAACAACTTCCTGATCGTATTCTATATTCCTCTCGATTAGTGATCTCATTACTGCAATGGCATCACGCGTACCTCCTCCCTTCCTAAACCCACACTGATCATCCCCTAAGTAATCATTTGCTTTACTCTCTATCCTTTTGTTCATGATCCCGAGAATAACTTTAGCTGCTAGGGATATCAAACTTATTGTTCTGTAATCCTCACAAGACGTACCCTTTGCCTTTTTTGGAATAGGAACTAACACCGATCTCACGAAATCTTCCGGCCAGATTCCTTCCTCATAGATACTACGAATCTGTCCATATATGGCCTTCTTCCCACCTTTTCCTAACCATTTCAACATTTCTACAGGAATGTTGTCCACCCCCACGGCCTTATTTGCTTTTATCTCCTTTAATGCCCTTTGTATTTCATCGTCGAGTATGCCTGGACCTAAGCTATCTCCTTCTACGTCATTTTCCTTATCTAAGTCTAACCTTGTCGGCCTAAGTTCTTTGCCATACAGTGTTTCTATATATTCCTTCCATCTCTCTTGGATTTTTCCTGGTTCAACTATTATCTTACCCCACTTATCTTTAACTGTTAGCAGAGAACCTGCCTTCTTACTTCCCGATAATAACTTAACCTTGCTGTATAGAGCACTAATTTCACCCTTCTTCTGTAAACTTTCCATATCCTCGCATTGCGTTTTCCACCATTCTTCTTTTGCTTTATTTGTGGCCCTTCTCAATTTATTGTTTAACTCTTTGTACTTCATTTTGCCTAACTCTGTGTTTACATTTTTCCATCTTCTTCTCTCATCCATCTTTGCAATCATCTCATCCGTTACCCATGGTTTACTTATCCTTTTCCCGTTAATGGTTCCTGTTGTGTCTTTAGCGGCTTCCAATATCCCTTTCTTGATACATTCCCTTTTTTTCTTCGATAATACTCAGCTCTTTACCGTCATCCATTATTTTCTCTACAGCCTGCTGATACTCCTTCCTCGTTAATCCATTTAATGCTTCTAAATTCCATTTCCGAACCCGCCGCTCTTGCCTTATCTTCTTGAAACGGACGTTGCGTTTCATAACAACTTAATTGTGGTCAGAGTCTGCATCCGTTCCTGGGAAACTGTGCGAATTTATCACACTGTTCCTAAACCTGTGCCTAACCATAATATAATCTAACTGATACCTTTTTGAGTCACCTGGCATTTTCCATGCATACCTACGCCTTTTGTGGTGTCTAAACCATGTGTTGGTGGTGACTAACCCCTGTCTCCTGCAGAATTCAATTGCTTCCTCCCCGCGTTCATTCCTTGTGACTAACCCATACTCCCCCACCTCACAACCTCTCTTCCTTCGCCTACCGTCGCATTCCAATCCCCCATCACTATCAAATGTTTCCCGCAGGAACACGCGCGATTATATCCTCTAACTCATCGTACATCCTATCGACATCTTACTCCTTGTGATTGCTCGGTGGCATGTATACCTGAACAATGACCAAGTTCGTCGGCTCTGCTTTAATTTCTACGAGTAAAATTCTCTCTGTCGCTTGCTCTATGTTGACTACGCTTCTTCCTACCCCTTTATTTAAAATTACGGCCACCCCTCGTTGGCTCTCGTCCCCGCCGCTCTATGTCACTCTATAATGGTCACTCCAGTAATCCCCGCTATCCTTCCATCTCACCTCGCAGAGACCTAAAACATCTATATTACCTCTTTCCATCTCTCGCTTAATATTTTCTAATTTGCCTCTCCTTAACATTGTCCTGACGTTCCAGGTTCCTATTCTAACTACTTTCGTCTTCTTCTGAGTAGTCTGTCCTACCGCAGTTATTTCTTCCCTGCAAGGGTTTCGTGGGATGACGACCGCGGAAGCCTTGCCTCTCCCGCCACACGACACATGGGCTATTTGGCCGAGTCCCGTAGTTGCCAGGACTCATATTATCTAGAGTGCCCATCATTACATTCTGGGGAATCATAATTGAGGTGGTTTCCCGTTGCCTTCCTCAATAGTGTTTTTAACGTGACACCATCACTTAATGGCCGCCTCACTGAGGAACAGACGCTGCGTTGACTACCTTTCGTCTGGCTCCTAACCTTCGACCTATCCGGCATGGGTGACCCTTCCAGGAGTAATTATTATTACTCCCGCCAGTACAGCTCTAAGGGTCATCGAAACACACAAGCCCTTCCACCACGACAAGGTTGTAGTCCATGGGAGGGGATTGTTGTTGGTTTCAATTTCTGAGGATCTATACTTGTCCAAAAGGTGTTTATTGTCAAAGGGTGATGAGTTTCTGCTGCTTCCTTTACCCTAGAATGTAACATTCTCTGCTTTCGAAAGGCTTTTTTAACGCCTTTGTTGTACCACCTGGGGTCGCGATTTGCTTTTAACGTATTTTACAGGGATGAAATCTGTGATTCCTTTTTGCATTGTTTTGACAAACTGTGTCCAAGTTTCTTCCACGGTGACAAGACTTAAGCGCGTTTTGAAATTGTGTAGTGAAGAGTTTAAATGGCTATCGAAAGTTTCAAAATCTGCTTTATGATAATTATAAATTTTTCTTTTTGGCTTAACATTCTTTTTTATTTCTACGTTCAAGTTGATAATAACTGATTTATGGTCACTCAAACCCTCTTCAGTTGGTACACTACTAATGCGTTCCGGTGTGTTCGTAAGAAATAAGTCCAATATGTTGTTTCCACGGGTGGGCGTGCGTACTGTTTGATGGAGCGAGTTTCTTTGGACCAAGTTTAATAAGAAATTAAATGATTCGCGATCACGGGTCCAAGATTTAACGCTATTGCTGTCCCAATCGATACCAGGGAGGTTAAAGTCACCACCAGTTATGTTGACACATTTATTATTTTTGCGTGTAAATTTATTTATTTGTTCAATGAGGGTATGAAGTGTTTGAAAATCTAAGTCTGGAGGTTTTGCGTGTTATCTATTTTATTCCGTTTTTTATTGCGCCGTCCAAATGTTAAAAACGTATAAAATACACGTATATATATATATTTTTCATGGTGACCCATGTATACATGGGTCACGGTAGCCCATGGGGTAGAACGTTGGACTACTGACTCGGGTTCGATTCCCGGACAATGCTCTGGGCAACTGCATCTCCATCCAATCTATGTGATTTTTCGAGTACCAGATCTTCCTGGGAAACCATAGCCGGCACAGGAAAATGAACTGGCCCCCCTACACTGATGTGAATATTACACACCATCGGGCTTAGTACTCTTTAAGTATTCTAGTACTTAGACTCAAGGACTCCTTCTTCCCACGGACAATACGGGATAACAATTGTAGGGTAACACTCGTAGATAGCAAACATGCCACTTGTCACCCTCAGTGCCTAGGGAATAATTAGTTATACTCAATTTCATGCACACTATACCTGACTTTCACTAACCTCTTATGTGTTGCACTCAAACCCTTCCGCATTACCACATTGGAATGCCATTAAATAATGTAGCGCTCTTCACTTATTTGTTCGTTCTACTTTTGGAACCCTAAATTTCCTTTTCCAGCCCTTGTTCCTCTCCGCGGGGGAGCCCTCCTCCTACCTGCGGCTTTGGGTCAAATTCCTTAACTTGAGTAGGGGAGCGTTTTGTGTTGCACGTTCTGGGGTGGTGGAATTTCGCCTTGCTACTTACCAAAATCTAGCTTGCACGTTATTGGATAAATTTCTTATTGCATCCTAAGGTGCCAGTATTTAGACTTAGACTTTTAGAAAAATTCAGAACCAGCGAGTTTAACGACGACACTAAAGGAATGATAATGGTCCCACACTACTTAGGTAGATCAGACCACAGAGACAAAATAAGGGAGATAGATTCCAATACTGATAGATTCAAATACTCATTCTTTCCCAGAACAATCAGAAATAATAATAGTAAGAATCCGAAGTCCATTTATAAATATTAAAAAACATTTAAGTTACAATAATAAAAAGAGACGTTTCAGGCGTGAAATGGTGGAATATCATGATTGATTAAAATTTGCAATTTTCCAAAAAATAAAATTTTATTAATACGACCGGTTTCAATGTCACCCTCAACGAGACGCCCCCTCCATCCAGCCACGAGGTTTTTCCGGACAGTGTTGTTACCCCCTCCACCCCTTTCTCCTCCCTCGCACCTTTTCTCCTCCCCCTCTCATATGTCACCCACGTGGCCCACGTTCCACCTCCCCTCCCTCTTCCCCCATTTTCCACTACTCTCCCCTAACATGCTTTTCAGCATATATAGTAGACAAAGAGAAATGACTGTTACCAGAAGATGATGTAGTTACATCGAAACCGGTCGTATTAATAAAAATTTTATTTTGCATAAAATTGCCAATTTTAATTAAATTTAATTTAAGAAGTCGGAACAAAATTAAAAATTCAAAGATTGTGCATGTGTATGTTTGTTGGTAGTTCGTGGGTTTGCATGTGTGTGAAAGGGTATGGGCGAAAGGGTTCGTGCATGAATGTTTACCATGCTTGGTTTGTGGTCTATAAATTTGTGGCTTCTGCATGCGGTTATTTTTTTCTAAATTACGGGTGGTGCCCTAACACCCCCCGCCACACACCCTTGCGGCGGCTTGCGGGATATTGAGTAGATGTAGATGTAATTGTTGGGTTACAGCATATGTAATTGCCTGCGTGTAAAATGAAACCTATCAAACCGACCTTCGCGGTGGTCTAGTGGGTAGAGCGTTGGACTACTGACCGGAGGGTCCCGGGTTCGATTCCCGGGCAAGGCACTTTGGGCACCTGCAGCTCCACCCAATCTAGTAGATTTTTTGGGTACCAGATCTTTCTGGGAAACCATAACCGGCACAGGGAAAGGAACTGGCCCCCCTACCCTGATGTGTGAATATTCACACGCCGTCGGGCTTGGTACATGGGTGAGCTCTACCATCACCTACTAAACCGACCTTCGGGTTGATTACTGTGTTTATGGTTTATATTATATATATATATATATATATATATATATATATATATATATATATATATATATATTCAAATACGAAATCCCGCCATACGGCGCACAAATATTCATTCAAACATAGAAAGAAATAGGTATAAGGAAAGGGGATAGGAAAACGCATAAAAGGCGAACACAGGACATGTGAGGAATGCGGTTTTTGAGCAGATCACGAAAGTAAAAATATTTCCTTAACCGGGATTTGAACACCGGACCTTCCACTTGCCGGGCGGACGTGCTACCAGTTACACCACCAAGGAAACCTAATTTACTCGGAGATCTGCGATGTTTTAAGACGCCCAAGTTCTCCGAATCATTTGCCAAAGGAAGGCTTTAGGGAGCTGTTCCACCCACCAAAGGAGAAATAGACAATACACACAAGAAGAGGGGACAGTTGTTTAGAAAACATATAGAATTATATAGAATAGGAACTGTACGTTTCGTGGCACGCATAGCCAGAAGAAGAGATGAGTCACATTGGACAGGTACACATTCAAATACGAAATTCCGCCATACGGCGCACAAATATTCATTCAAACATAGAAATAAGTATGAGGAAAGGGGATAGGAAAACACATAAAAGGCGAACACAGGACATGTGGAGAAGGCGGTTTTTGATCAGATCACGAAAGTAAAATATTTCCTTAACCGGGATTTGGACACGGGACCTTCCACTTGCCGGGCGGCCGTGCTACCAGTTACACCACCAAGGAAACTTAATTTACCCTGAGATCTGCGATGTTTTAAGACGCCGATGCGCTACCGATTACGCCATTAAGAAACCTAATTTACTCGGAGATCTGCGATGCTTTTAAAGCGCCCAAGTGCTCCGACTCCTTGGCCAAGAGATGGCTCTAGGGAGCTGTTTCACCTAACAAAGGAGAAATAGGCAATACACACAAGAAGAGGGTACAGTAGGTTAGAAAGCATAGAGTATGATAACTTTGGAAATATAGTCTTGGGTGTTTAAAATTACGACTGAGGAGCCTTTATCGGCGGTGGTGACCACGATGTTCGGATTGACCTGTAGGGTTTTTGGTCATGACGTTCGTTTGGGGAAAGGCTGTTTCTTGGATTTAGAGATTGGGTGAAGGATTTATTAGACTTTTGGAGATGGAGACGTATGAAAATTTCCACGGGATGATTACTGGAAAGGGGTTTTGGCTCATGAGTCGAAGCCCGGAGGAATTTGTTGAGTGCGGGATTGTTTTTAATTTGACTAGAAGAGTTGATTTGTGCTTTCCAAAATGCGCGCCATCGAAGATTTCGGCAGAAATTGAGTCTGTCGGTATGTTAATTTGGTTGATTATTGGCGTGGGAGAGAAGGATAGGCATTTGCTTAGGACGGAAATTTCGTTCTCAGACGAGCTGGTGAGGACCTTTGTTCGGAGGGGGGAGGTTGTAAATGCTGGAAGTCGGGCTTGTATTGAAAGAATGGGGGTGATTTGGGAGGAGGTGGCGGGAAAGAGTAAGAGTGCGGAAGTTTGAGACCTACTTGGAAGAAAGAAATGCACAGATTTGACAACATTGTAAGGAGACGTTGACGATTTTGTTGGAGGGAACGTAGGGCAGATGAAGCTATGGCGTTGAGTTTTGGAATTAGGTGAGGAGCAGCCATGGAGATTATTTTGAATAGAGAAAATTGGTTTGATATGTGTTTTTCACGAATATGTTGGTATTGGATAAGGATAAGGTGGGTATATTCTAAAGATTTTTGGTAAGTAAATGCATTAAGCTGCGGGTGGATTTCAGGAGGGGCAGGGAAAAAGGTAGGGAAATGACTGGACCGTTGGGAACGATTCCTAAGGACAGGCATGAAATGATAAAATCGGTGTGGTTGGTGTATTTGGCGAGTTTATATGCGTGACGGCGCAAATTTCGGAACCAAGATGAAATAGGAGAAGAGTGGTCCATATTAGGGTGATTGGAACGGATGTGGGAAAAGAAATTAGAAATAAAGGAAGACAGTGGTGAAGGAAAGGATAGCAAAGTCACGATGGAGCAGGATCTGCAGCGGAAGGTTTGGTGCTGGATCCAACGACGAACACAAAAGAGACAGGAATAGTAGCTAGCTAGCTTCATGTATCGATGATGCGGAAGCACTCACGATAGCAATATAACTTTTGGACGGCACAAGAGAACAGAGAATAAAACAGATAACACGTTAAAGAACACTCACATTGTAGATTATTTGAGCTTTCGGCCTACTACCGAGGCCTTCTTCAGGTCAGACTGAAAGCTACATATAGACATGTATATGTTTCAATCATTCACACGGTTAACTAGCCAAATAACTCACATTCTCGTTATTTAACACTCCTCGTATGTACGCATGCATGTATGTATTTATCATAGAGGATAGATCCTCGAACCATTAGTGATCAAAATAGATATCACAGCAATCGCGTAGGGGAAAATTAGAATTGGTAGTCCATATGTTTTCCAATATCCTGCATGTTTCTGCCTGTGTGTCTTTCTCTTTATTTAATAGACCCATCTTATTAATAGTTCTACATCATGCGCTGAATGCACGTATCTTGAAATTAATTATTGTTGAATATAAGTACTTTCTTCCTAGTGAATAATATTTATCAAATGAATGATCAAATTAATATTTGTGTAGAGGTGACATAATTTGGTTTTACTTGTGGTTTTATTGTAGTTTACGGGTGGTGATCAAACACCCCCGGCCATACAACTCCCCGCGCCGGGTAACGGGGTTTTCTGAACATGTACGTATTACTGTTGAGATTGCTGATGTGGCTTTTATAAAATCAATATTAATCCTCCGTAAACAATTTTGGCACACAATTATCATTGCCATTTTTCAATTCGTTGAGGTAATCTTTAAATTATTTCGCTGTAACCCCTGGTGTCCACGTTATCCTAGTAATTTCCTCTAACTCTTCTTTATAATTTGTCCTTCAAGCGAAATCATGTTTTCAGTCAATGCCATATTATATGCACACTCGCTCGCTATACACTCACTCGCTGATATTAATCAAGTGTACGAATGGCTCCTCGATCAAATTCGTCTTTTCAATTCTCTCATATTCCGGCGATATCCTTATTCTGAGTCTCATTTTCTTGATTACTTTCCATGCCTGGTTTTCTCTTATATTTCCAATGAATTGGTCAATTGCTTAATTAATATCACGAATATTTTGGTACTGTTTTCTGTCGTTTTATGTAATATTTCTTCTTCCGTTTGCATATGACTCCAACTACCCATTCTTTCAGGAACAGGGAGCATTTTTATAGACATGGATTTCTCTTCATGGGTTTCTTGTGTAGATCCGTGCATGCAGCTTTTTCATTCTATGTAACTATTTTCCCCCGGAGAATCTGCCAAAGTTCGTTTGAGTTTGACTGTTAGTCGTATTTGATGTAGAAAACTTACATTATCCTCTCGATAAGACTATCGATGTTTTAGTAAACAGGCTGGAAATCTCCTTCTGCTACTTTCTCGTCTTGATTTCTCAGTCCAAAAAATAAATATATTTTTGCATGCAGGAAGTAGTGTTCGGTGCCACATTTTGGCCTTCTTTCGATCCCTCCATTTCAAACCTTCAATTTTGTTTCTTGCTCGACATAATATTGCCTGTTGATTGTGTTGATCCCTGAGTCGAGTGTACCCAAGTACATTGGTGTTTATCATTTTGTGTTTAATCCAACCATTAAAGATTTTTCAACAATATTCTTAGCACAATTTCATCGACCTCATGCCATTATCACTCCCGCTATCTCCTTCATTCATACTTGTCCTCAGGTAGCATCATTTATTTACTCCTTTTCCTATTTTTCCATTTAAATCTTCCAAAATAATGCGTTGTGCCCCACCTTTTGTGTTGTACTTTCCATGTATTCCGTTCACGCAGCGTACAATTCCTATTTGTTTTCTCGGCTTTTTCATCGTTTTTAAGTATAAAAATGCATTGGTTTCTTGAGTGGGCCACTCTCACTTCGCACCCTTCCTTCCCTTCCTCTACATAAATTGCGATATATTTCCTCTATGCTATTTCATCCCCGTCGCCCTTTTGCCCAGTTCTGTCGATGATATTCAAATTACATTTTCTCTATTTCCATGAACATTTCCTATGTTTTGGTCTCCATTCTCCATGTCCTGGAGTCCGTTCATTTGCAAATTTCCGTCGTTGATGGCTCTGTCCGGTTCCGAGACTCGGTTGAATATATGAGTAGCGCTAATTAAAGAAATAATATGGAATTGGTTCTTTGAGAGTGAGTAGAGGTTTTGATGACTCCGGCTTGGCCGCAGACGAAAGCATCGAGAGGGAGAGACGAGCGTCGAGGCCCGACGGCGTCTGCGAATCGCTGTCCGTGACGGCTGCGAGTGCCATATTCTACGCGATCGGAATGATAAAGTAGGCGGACGGAGGGGCTGGCGTGGTGGGGGAGGCCCGGCTTCGCGCCTCCCCGACGTCCCACCCCTCCCCCCGCAAACACCGTCTTGGATCTCGATCCCGCAACTCCCGACGTAGGGTTGGGGCGATCGAAGTTAGTACGTAACACGAATGCAGTACGTAAACACGGGGCAGAATTCCTCTGTACTTTGAGATAGCCCAGTTCGAAGGATTGGTAGTTTGAGCAACGCATGAAGGAGGTTGATTTTCATTGCTTTGAATGTTGGGCTATTTTCACGCTAAGTGTGCCTTTGAATTACCTGGGAAAGTCAATTTACATCCATGCAACATCCCTCAAGCCACCGCATGGGCGTGAGGCGGCGGATCTTAGGATGCTAGCCATTCATGCCAAAGTATACATTGGAGTGTACTATATATTATTATCTGACATACAAAAAAAGCATTCGTTCGAGTATACATGCCTAAATTCATACGAGGCATTAATTGGTGTGAATGAATTATTGCATTTTTCTCTATATGTTAATAATAGATTCGGACTTGGGTGGAGCTGCAGATGCCTAGAGATCCTTGCCCGGGAATCGAATCCGGGCCTTCCGGTCAGTGGCCCAACGCTCTGCCCCCTGGACTACCGCGGCTCACACACACACATATATATTAATCCATATAATTTTTTTTATATGTATGCGCGTTTATATAATATATCAATGATATAGAAGCACTCACGAGAGCAATATAGCACTTCGACGGCGCAATAGAACACAAAATTAAAAGTAAACAAGAGACAGGACCCGCAAATTTATAAAAATTTTAGTCTTCACTTAGGCCTCTTCATCAGGTAACACTCCGTCCTGACGAAGGGCTCAGGAGAAGGCCGAAAACTGTAACCTTCTTAGATGTGAAGGTTCTTTTTGCGACTTTTATAATTCTTCTTTGGCGTTCTATTGTGCCGTCGAAATTATATACAAAAATATATAAATATATATGGAACGCGGAGGTCTAGTGGGTAGAGCGTTGGACTACTTGCCCGGGATCGATTCCCGGGCAAGGCACTCTGGGCAACTGCAGCTCCACCCAAGCTAGCTGATTTTTCGGGTAGCAGATCTTCCGGGGAAACCATAACCGGCACAGGAAAAACAACTGCCCCCCTACCCTGATGTGTGAATATTCACACTCCGTCGGGCTTGGTACATGGGTGAGCTCTACCATCACCTACTAAACCGACTTTCGGGTTGATTACTGTGTTTATGGTTTTACATATAAATGATATATATAATATATATATATATATATATATTTTTTTTTTTAAACTTAGACGGCAACACACAGCACGAGAACACATAAAAAGAACACTCACAATAATATCTTGATAATTTCGACGGACTTGAACTCCGTCTCCTTCGAAAGATTAGTTAGGACTTAGGTATATGGGTGAGTGGGACAAAGTGAGAAGGGGACGAGGGAGGGAGGGAGGGGTTGTGGAGGGGGAGGGGTGGAAAAAAGGGGTTGTGGGGAGGGAAAGGGAGGCCAGAGGGGAGCGGAGATGGGATTGGGATGAGCGGGAGGATGTGGAAATAGTTTCCAAGCCATAGTTTCATTTCCCTGTACCAGTTATGGTTTTCCCAGGAAGATTTGGATACATATATAGGCCTCAGAGTAGGTCGAAAGCTTAAATCATCTACAGTGTGAGTGTCCTTTTACGTGTTATCTGTTTTATACTGTGTCCTATTGTGCCGTCAAATAGTTTATATTGCTCTCGTGAGCACTTCCGCATCATCTATATATATATATATAATATATATATATATATATATATATATATATATATATATATATATATATATTATTTTCGCACATAGAAATAGACATATAAGGAAAGGGGAGAGGAAAAACACATAAAAGACCAACACAGGAAAGGTAAGGAAGGCGGTTTTGAGCAGATCACAAATGTAAAAATATTTCCTTATCTGGGATTTTATATATATATTTTTACATTTGTGATCTGCTCACAACCGCCTTCCCCACCTTTCCTGTGTTGGTCTTTTATGTGTTTTTCCTATTCCCTTTCCTTATATGTCTATTTTTCTATACGTGAAAATAATATTTGTTCGCCGTAGGGCGGGATTTTCAAGTTTGAATATATATATATATATATATATATATATATATATATATATATATATATATATATATATATATATATATATATATATATATATATATATATATATATATGCGGGGTCGCCGTGGTCTAGCGGGTAGAGCGTTGGACTACTGACCGGAGGGTCCCGGGTTTCGAGGCAAGGCAAGGCACTTTGGGCACCTGCAGCTACACGCAATCTATGTGATTTTTCGGGTACCAAATCTTTCTGGGAAACCATAACTGGTACAGGGAAATGAACTAAGGCTTGGAAACTATTTCCACATCCTCCCGCTCAACCCAATCCCATCTCCGCTCCCCTCTAGCCTCCCTTTCCCTTTCCACAACCCGTTTTTCCACCCCTCCCCCTCCACAACCCCTCCCTCCCTCGTCCCCTTCTCACTCTGTCCCACTCACCCATATAACTAAGTCCTAACTAATCTTCCGAAGGAGACGGAGTTCAAGCCCGTCGAAATTATCAAGATATTATTGTGAGTGTTCCTTTTATGTGTTCTCATGCTGTGTGTTGCTGTCTAAGTTATATATACATATATATATATATATATATATATATATAATATATATATATATATATATATATATATATATACATATATATATATACATATATATAGATATATAAAAATATTTTTACATTAGTGGTCTGCCTGAGTCCGCCTTCCCCACCTCTCCTGCGTTCGTCCTTTATGTGTGTTCCTTTCCCCTTTCCTTATCTCTATTTCTATTTGAATGAATATTTGTTCGCCCTATGGCATAATTTCGTGTTTTAATGTGTATTTGGCCAATGTAGCTCGTCTCTTTGTCTGGCTATGCGTGCCATGAAACGCACCGTTCCTATCCTTTATGATGTTGTATGCTTGCTAATGTACTGTCCATTCTCCTCTTGTGTTTGTCTATTTCTCCTTTGGTGGGTGTAACAGCTCCCTAACGCCATCTCCTGGGCAATGAATCGGAGCACTTTGGCGCTTTATAAGATCGCAGATTTCGGTGTAAAGCACCTTTTCTATTTAAATAAATAAATAAATATATATATATATATATATATATATATATATATATATATATATATATATATACCGCATTCCTTACATCACTCTGATATCTAATTTAAACGTCAGGGAGTCTCCCGAAATTTTCCACGGTGTCTTTATTTCCCTGTTAATCAAAGCAGAGGGTCGCTTGCATACGATCTAAGATTGCTGCTAACTTGGGAACTTGGGTCTTAAATGCATTACAAGAAGAGTTAAGGGCCTTAAAACACTTCCCTTGGGCACTGCTTTAGTTGCCTTTTCCTCTAATTAACTCAACGCTCCTACGAATAATTTCCGCTTAAGGTTAGGTATGAAGTCCCCAATCCAGTTGGTCACTTTCTCATTTAAATTATAAAATATTAGCTTGTTTTTCCATTTCTGGCGAAGAAAAAATGGGAAGTTGTAGGTTATAACTTATTAAAGTTTACTGCCTACATTTACCAAAGGGAAGAACTATGGATTTGCATGGTGGTGCTCGCTTAATAAAAGTAGAAGTCTACCGGTCAGAGTTAAGCTATTGAAGGGGAACTACTATAGTGCCACTTAAATTTAGGGAGTCGACAACGCCACTCTTCTAGTCTCTACCTGAACCTATCCTGGACATTCTAGCAGTTTGATTCACAATAAAATAAACTTTTAGCTCCATATCTTATCTACTTCCCATCCTAGGAAGTACTTCCCAAAAACACCAACCTCTTCTTTCCCCGAACTCCCTTACCTAACAGCTCTTCTTTCAATCTCATTCTTTAGTATCCAGATGCCTTAGTATCAATCTTCTGTGATTCGCTCAAAATTGCAGTTGATTTCCCCAACTCCTCTATAGTCCCCTAGTATAGACGTTTCTTCTTGAGTGTCCATAGTTTCCATCCATTTTGTTTTGGCCATTGTTTTCCATGCCCAATTCCCCAATTCTACCAATATACCCTAATCTTCTTTCTACGACGTCTAATCCTCACAGTAACACAATGTGAAATTCCATAGCGAAGTGTTTCTAGGTATTTTCTTCATGATTTACCAAGGGTCTTCCGATTGAAATCTGTTGACAGAGATTCAGTATTTAAACTGAAATTGGCTGGACTCTTGACGAGTTAAATCACCTCGTGAAATGATGAACCTTCACCTCAACCAGGACCCAGTGCCACACACCATTTTAGTAGATCATGGGGAATTTATGTCCATGCAGAAACTCACCGGCGCTTGACTTTCACACATCAGGGTAGGGGGAGCAGTTTAGGCTTTCCGAAAAAATAGGTAGAAACGGCATGCGAAAAATGCACGACTTCGGTGAATCTAAGCGTGCCCAGATGCATTACCCGGAATCAACCCCGGTTCCCCTGAGGGCAGTCCAGTGCTCTAAACACTCATCCACCAATCTCCTTAGCTCTGTCTAGCCACCGCATTCAAATGAACCTGGACAAATAAATTAAGGAAGACCGCTTCGGAGAAAACATTTTTTATTCGCGCCTCACAACTGCGTAAATACTGCGACGCTGAGATTAGATTTCACTGTCTTGGCCCTCATGTTCTCCATCAGTCTTACTCACTTCCCTCTTATGGGAATATCCCATCCTTTCTTGACCACGTACTCGCTGTGAAGTGCGCGAGTGACCTCGGTTGACAAGTGCCTCTTAGAATCACTGCCGCAAGTAGAATGACGATGAATCCCCCACTCGCTTGGTGACCAATCCCTGACATGCCAAGCCCGCTTCTTCTTCTCATTCGGAAGAAAGGCCACTCGCGTCGCGCCTCCTCCGCCCCCCCCCCCGATGCATCCCCCTCGGCAAAGGCCACGACGTGGACGGACGGAAAATTCCAGATACCGAGCACCCGGGTCATTTCTGTGGTCTATTTTCCCTCGCACATAAGGGATGCATACTAATCGTCGGATTTCCAAGGAAAATGAGTCTGGCGGGTTGTTCCGAAAATACGAGAAAAGTAACTACTCGAAGCGGATGTGCACGAGAAGTGGCTATGGAACACAGTACGTTATCTACATTACCCAATTTATGGGGAGTGATCCCTCGGAAGGAGCGCGGAACGACCCACATACAAGGACGCTTCCTTCAGAGACCAATCATTTTAGGAAAGAATATGTTTGGCTAGAGATCAGGCTACACACACATTTCTATATTCATGAATACATATTATATATAAATATGCAAATATATATATATATATATATGTATAACACGAAAAAGGACAATTACATTTCAGAAAGTTTAAGCTTCCAGCCTTTCTCTTAGATCATATTCAGATAAGACTCTGAGTCTCACCTGAGGTGTGTGTGCGTTAGTGTGTACGAGTAAAAGTACAACCTGCATATATATATAATCGTTGCATGCATGTATAGCATAAAAGCATATATATTTATATAATTATTAAATATCCCTCCCATGGAATCAATTGTCTTGACGTAGTGTACGGACCAGTGCGTACCGATGACCCCTAGAGCTGTGCTGGTGGGAGCAATGATGATTGCTTCTGATAGGGTCACCCATGCCAGATAGGTCGAAGGTCAGTAGCCACAACGAAAGGGAGTCCACGCAGCGTCTGTTCCTCAGTGAGGCAGCTGCAAAGGCGTCTGACCCCAGTGGGGCGGCCACTGAGTGATGGTGCCATGCTAAAAACATGGACACCGCCCAACACATGCCCATCGAGGAAGGCAACGGGAAACCTTATAATTATTATTCACAAGATTTTTATGATGGAGAGTATAGAGAAATTGAGTCCTGGCAACTGCGGGACACGACCAAAGGGGCCGTGTGTCGTGCCCGGCAGCGGGGGAGGCAAGGCTTCCGCGGTCGTCATCCCACGAAAAAAGGGAAAAAACGACAGCAGCAGGACAGAAGACGCCGAAGAAGCACGCCAATTTATTTAGAATAGGAACATGGAATGTTACGACAATGTTGAGGACAGGCAAATTAGAGAATATTAAGCGAGAGATGGAAAGAGGTAATTTAGATATTTTAGGTCTATGCGAGTTGAGATGGAAGGATAGGGGGGATTACTGGAGTGATAAGTAGAGACTAATGTACAGCGGCGGGGACGACAGCCAACGATGGGTTACTGTAACATTAAATAAAGGGGTAGGAAAAAGCGTAATCAACATAAAGCGAGGAACGGATAGAATATTAGTAATACAGATTAAAGCAGAACCGACGAACTTGGTCATTGTTCAGGCATACATACCACAGAGCTACCACAAGGAGAAGAAGTGGTACGTGGTCTATGGAAGAAGTCGTTAGGATGTACGATCAGTTAGAGGTCGTGATCACGTATGCTCCTCCAGGGATACGTGTGATAGGGGATTGGAATGCGACGGTAGGTGAATGAAGAGAAGGTGGTGAGGTGGGGGACTACGGTTTAGGCACGAGGAATGAAGGCGGGGAAAAAGCATTTGAGTTCTCCAGGAGACAGGGGTTAGTCATCACCCACACTTGGTTTAGTCTCCGCAAGAGGCGTGGGTATACATGGTAAATGCCAGTTGACTCAGAAAGGTATCAGTTAGATTATATTATGGTTAGGCACAAGTTTAGGAACAGTGTCATAAATTCGCACAGTTTCCCGGGAGCGGATGCGAACTTTGACCACAATTTAGTTGTTATGAAACGTAACGTCCGTTTCAAGAAGATAAGGCAAGGGCGGCGGGTTAGGAAATGAAACGTAGAAGCATTAAATGGATTAACGAGGAAGGAGTATCAGCAGGCTGTAGAGAAAATAATGGATGACGGTAAAGAGCTGAGTACTATCGAAGAAAAACGGGAATGTATGATGACACGAAGACGAAACGTATACACAGATGTTTTGACCAACGATTTTCTTTACTCTTCACATTCCCCGTTATTGTTTTTTCCCTCACCCCCTTCCAACTAACCTGAAACGAAGGAAAACTTTTTCAACGATTTAGCAACGATTTAGTTTTTCTTCGATAGTACTCAGCTCTTTACCGTCATCCATTATTTTCTCTACAGCCTGCTGATACTCCTTCCTCGTTAATCCATTTAATGCTTCTACGTTTCATTTCCTAACCCGCCGCCCTTGCCTTATCTTCTTGAAACGGACGTTACGTTTCATAACAACTAAATTGTGGTCAAAGTTCGCATCCGCTCCCGGGAAACTGTGCGAATTTATGACACTGTTCCTAAACTTGTGCCTAACCATAATATAATCTAACTGATACCTTTCTGAGTCACCTGGCATTTACCATGTATACCCACGCCTCTTGCGGAGACTAAACCATGTGTGGGTGATGACTAACCCCTGTCTCCTGGAGAACTCAAATGCTTTTTCCCCGCCTTCATTCCTCGTGCCTAAACCGTAGTCCCCCACCTCACCACCTTCTCTTCATTCACCTACCGTCGCATTCCAATCCCCTATCACACGTATCCCTGGAGGAGCATACGTGATCACGACCTCTAACTTATCGTACATCCTAACGACTTCTTTCATAGACCACGTACCACTTCTTCTCCTTGTGGTAGCTCTGTGGTATGTATGCCTGAACAATGACCAAGTTCGTCGGTTCTGCTTTAATCTGTATTACTAATATTCTATCCGTTCCTCGCTTTATGTTGATTACGCTTTTTCCTACCCCTTTATTTAATGTTACGGTAACCCATCGTTGGCTCTCGTCCCCGCCGCTGTATATTAGTCTCTACTTATCACTCCAGTAATCCCCCCTATCCTTCCATCTCAACTCGCATAGACCTAAAATATCTAAATTACCTCTTTCCATCTCTCGCTTAATATTCTCTAATTTGCCTGTCCTCAACATTGTCGTAACATTCCATGTTCCTATTCTAAATAAATTGGCGTGCTTCTTCGGCGTCTTCTGTCCTGCTGCTGTCGTTTTTCCCTTTTTTCGTGGGATGACGACCGCGGAAGCCTTGCCTCCCCCGCTGCCGGGCACGACACACGGCCCCTTTGGTCGTGTCCCGCAGTTGCCAGGACTCAATTTCTCTATACTCTCCATCATAAAAATCTTGCGAATAATAATTATAAGGTTTCCCGTTGCCTTCCTCGATGGTGTTTTTAGCATGGCACCATCACTCAGTGGCCGCCCCACTGGGGTCAGACGCCTTTGCAGCTGCCTCACTGAGGAACAGACGCTGCGTGGACTCCCTTTCGTTGTGGCTCCTGACCTTCGACCTATCTGGCATGGGTGACCCTATCAGAAGCAATCATCATTGCTCCCACCAGCACAGCTCTAGGGGTCATCGGTACGCACAGGTCCGTACACTACGTCAAGGTTGTTGTTAATGGGAGGATCGTAACAATATTTGAAATAAATATTTTTTTTAGGATTAATGGCTCTCCCGGTCTTTCATTCACATCTTCTAAGCATCAGTCCTCCCAGAGCTAATCTAATAACGTTCATTTCCTTAGATTCCAGTAATCCAAGCCCCTCCTCTTACTTCATCACCATAACTCCGGCCACCACGCAGGTTCGTGGGATGGGTCGTAAGGAATTCCATGGCTTTTTTCCGTAACTCTTCCCACACCTCAAGCTTTGCGTTTGGCTCCGCATAGCATTCCTCCACAACCACTCACACCCCACGCCATCAGAAAACCTCTGATGGCATAATAACCCACGGGGAATAATAAAATTCTCTTTTCTCATTCTTAGAATGTGCCCGCTTAGCAACTGAACTGGATATTCCCGACGGAGTCACCCCTCGCAGACAACAACACCATGGGAAACTTGGAAATCAATTCCTCATTTTCTACCGTCGACATGTGGTCTCTTTCAACCACGCGTTTCCATGAAGTTTAAAGTATGATTGCCAGTAATGAAGGAAACAAATTTTTCACGAATGGAAGAGAGAGACAAATGGAAGACTTTGTTAATGAATTCAACTTTGAGTCAGTCAGCATTAAAAATAAAAACTACAATGCAGCAATTCCCAAGGTCATCACGGTTGTGGTGAATGATTTTTTTACACTTTGAGAATTTTGAAAGCTAATCAGATGACTCTGTTAAAATTTAATTTTGCGGTGTCTCCCACAGTTTCTTTGAGTTAAAAAAGAGCTATCAAAATTTATTAATCTGCCATAATAAACGTCTCATAACTGCGCTGCAATTTGAGCCCTCTCTGACATAAAAAACGCTATGTCACGTTAAAAAATGAAACGCTTTTTTTCTTTTAAGAAATCTGTCGCATGGTTAACTTTAAAATTCCAATGTTTTTTAAAAGCCATTTTCCGATCCTGGTTATGTAATTCAGTACTGTAGGTTGATTCTATAACTTTCGGGTTTCCAAAAACCTTTGCGCTATACCAACAACGTCCTCACAGACTTCTTACTAATATTTTCCATTATTCTGAAATTCTCAAAGATGTTATCCAAAGAAAACGCCATCCGATTTCCCTCTCTTTCTCTCTCTTATGGATTTCTTTGTCTGGTGAAACTGACCAAAACCTTGCATGAAGTAAAAAAGTGCTTAAATTGAACACATTAATAAAACCTTCTTATGCAGACGAGGAAAATACATAATGATAATTTCTATCGTGCAATATTAGTTTGCTAATCACAATTAGGGTTATTCGATCGAAGTCAGTGCACCATGAAATGACACCACCGATTGTCGATGAGCAGTCAATGAGTGATATTTTGGGAGATGAAGGGGGCGTTTCATTTTGATTATTCTGTGTTTTTTGGTTGAAATGGCATTCTTTGCCGGCATGTCGTTCATCCGAAAGCATTCAAGGCTCGCTTTTTGAGACCTCTCGCCTCTTTGAGAAGCATTCGGTGGACCCCGTGGAACGCTGTGCCAATCGATGTTCCTTCTGAAAACAAATTTCGAGAGTGTCAACTTTTTCTTCGTTTAAACCCATGGTGGCCATCATCCGCCCCTCACCTTCCCTCCCCCCTTCCACCCACCCCCCTCTACGTACCCCCCTCCAACTCCTTGGGGAATGAGGGGCGACTGGTGCGAGATACTGCTATTCATTCTTCACCACTCCCGAATGGAAAGTGAAGCTCGGTCGATAAGCGGCAATGACCTTGTGGACCTGAGTCTTTCGGAGGTAGGGGATTCGGTGTTGCCTCTGTCATCGGTCAGAGTCAATAACTAGAACTCACCCTCCTTAAGAGACATGCAAAACTATGTCAACATTTGTAATTAACACTTTTTACGATTATTTTCGATAGGATAGTGATTGGTAACATCCTATTTCATTTTTTTACCAGATGTTTGCCTCGTTCTCACAAATCATAACACACATTTTCGAATAAATTATCTACAGTATCTGTCTTGTATCTCTTAACGCGGAGAACATTTTGGAAATTGGCGAAAAATTAAGAATCGTCGTGAAACCATGTTTTTGCGTTGTTCTGATGGGAGAAAATCTGGAATAACTGAGTATTTTGATTTCTACGGAAATTTGACAATTTTTCTGAAAAAACAACATATGCCCTTAATGTTTTGGTGAAATGCCAGAGGTAATATTTTTGTGTTGATTAAGGCAGCATAAAATATGAATTTGCATCAAAATGATTTGATGAGTTTTTTAAGTTAATTGATTTGAGTTATTCTTTTAAGTTGTCCACTAATAAAATTAGGTAAACTTAATATTAATCCAGATTTTACCTTTATAGTGATTAAAATCTTTTCGGCCATAAAAATGAATTACGGTGTTGGTCCAGGGGTAATAGAAACATATTAGTGTAAGTAAAAGTTAAAACACACGTATTTCAAGTTTTTGATATTTATAAGTAAAAAAATTGGTTTAGCCTCCGATATTAATAAGGTAATGAATGAAAACTGGCCAGCGAGATATTTTTTGGGGATATTTCTTTTTTTATTTTACATTAACTGATTATCATCAAATTTTCTGCATAAGTTTGATGGAACGGTTAACTACCTAATAACTAAGCACATTCCTCACACCAAAGTACTTATGACTAACAATAAAGTGTCGCTAAGTCACTCGAAGTTATAATCGCCAAGCATTCAACAAAATAGATTGACTAAATAAAAGCTGTCCGCCGTAGTTTCCTCTCCCGAGGGATTATGACAAAATAATTTTATGCATCTAAGTAGCAGCTAATTTTCTTCATAGGTTTCAAGAAAATCTTCATAAAACTTTGCGCTGCAATGCAATAATGAATTGAAGGTAACAGAATGAAAGATAAAATAACATATGCGATGCCATACTATTGATGAATGGATATAAAAATGGCCTACTACGAAGATTAGGTGTAAACAATTTTTCATGAAAATCCATTCGAAAATAAGAGAGAAGCGGGTTTGCTAACTTTGAAGCACAATAATTAGAACATGCTGCAATAACTGGGAAGACATTCAGAGTAAAACAATGTGGGAAGCAGTTACATATGAAAGGACGAGGAGGGCGATGAATTGGGAAGTAGCTAAGAGGAGAAAAATGAGTGGAGAATTGAAAGCTAACCAACCAATGTTTGAATTATTGTATGACGATCATACGACATGATAAATTCTTAGGTTTTCCCTTCAAAGTACCTCAATCCTTATTTCTTACGTACCACAATCCTCAATACTTATCTGAGAAGAATTTTAAATAAAAATTGCATCCTAGAGCGTTCATCATGATAAATAACGCCTGAAAGAGATTTACTGATGATGAATGTAAGGGATCGTGAAGCCAAGAAAGGATTCATGGGTCCAACAGCAAGATGGACAGCGTATGTTTCTCAGTGAGGCTGTTTCAAATACACTGTCGGCCCATATTGGGACGCCCAATAAATGATGATGTCACGTTAAAACACTTTGAAGATGGCAACGGGAAACCACCTCAATTATTTGGCCTATGACCTTTGCGCATTTCAAGTAGAGAAGTGAGCCTGATAAGTACAGGACAGGGCTCACCGTTTGTAATGCCGGCAAAGGAGCAGCGGAAAAGGCAAGACTTTTGCGGTCGTCATCTGACGAAATCTTTGCAAAGCGAAAGCGACAACAGCAGCACAAAAGAATCGGCAAGAATAAAGTAAGAAATAAAGTGAGTAAATATAAATATTTTTGGGCTGTGCAAGTTGAGATGGAAGTATAGAGTGGATAAATGGAACGATAGTTAGAGAGTAATATACAGTGTAGGGGAAGAGATCCAGCAACGGATGGCTATAGTATTGAACAAAAAGGCAGGGGAAGCGGAGTCAACGTAGAATAGGGCATTGATAGAATATCATCAGTAAATATAAACGATAAACCAACGAACGCGATTATTATATAGGTCTACATGCCAACAGCCAACCAGATGGAGGAAGAAAAACCAGGGTTTGCGCGAAAATAATTGATTGCGTCCCTGGAAGAACGCATTTGATAGTGATGAGGGTTTGGAACGCGACGAGTGTAGGGGAAAATAATAGGAAAAAAAGCAAGAAGAAGGCCAAGAAAGAAATGTATAGATGATATAAAAAGTACCGTGAGAGTAAGAACTTACAATGAATTGAAAAGAACGGCAATGGGGAGAGACTAATGGCTCCAAATGACAAGGTTCCACCTTTAGATGATGATGACGATGATTTTCAATCGAATTTTATTAAGTCACACCTTCCCCTAACAGAGTCAATGCATACTAATGAGAAAGTATAAATATTCGGAATACGAAAAGAAGATAAACTCAGTGCACTAATTGCAAACTGAATTTTCAGCTTCAGTCATTATTATTACTATCATCTACCATAAAACAGCAAAACAAACTTCTGCTTGGTATGTACAAGTATTCTAGCAAACGGGTTTATCTTCGAAAGCCAGTAAATAAAAAGTCGTTTTTGGAATTGCCTTAATTTTCGGGAAGGCATGTCTTTACCGGTGGTATCAATCTACTTGATTGAATCTAATGGGTTGTAACGTATCGACAAGAAGAAGTGAAACTTAATGTGAGCGACGTATTTCCTATGCTATTAATAGTCAAGAAAAAGACATTAAGGGTGAGTATCGAAGAATGGATGAATTCTAGAGTAAGCTCCTGTTGTCAGCCTCAGCTCTCTCTGATATAAGGTGCCCAAAGGGTTAAAGGTCCTCTCGCGTGTTGGGCTTGAAGCATCCTCCAGCCGTCACCCACTGAAGCGTCCCACCAAAAGCTGGAAACAAAATCCCTGGAATCCCACGCTGGGCCATCGGCGATGTAAATTGATATGCTTCTGTCGCCGTAGTAAATCCACCCGAACGACAATTCTGGCAATTGGCAGCCACGAGGAGATAACAGCCCAAGGCCTCTCGTAGTATTATAAAAATATACACAACTATTGAAACATATCCGATGGATTCATATTATTTATAGTAACGAGGTAATTTTACACTTACATTTTGAGAGCATTTGTCCTTTTTCGCCGTATGTGTGAAAACTATTCAACCATGGAATATTTTCATAGAAATAGCCTACTTAGAATAAAGAAGCTTTAGTAGATTTCAAAATACTCCCCTCGGAACCTTATCCCAGTGTCTCTCTTCTACCTTTCAGAACAATCGGCAAAGTTTTATTTCATCGGAGTGTTCACCAGCAGCCTCGTCCCCGAATTCCCTCATTTATATCGACAACCGACTCTTGGGAAGACTGACCCATGAATCCTTTCCAGTTATGACCTGTTCTAGAAAACCTGGGCCATCGTTTGCGGCTTGGATCAAGTCCCTTTTAACTGCAGCACGAAATTCTAGACGTTGACGAGATGAAAGAGAATGCAGGGACGAGGCAGCCCTGATGATGGCCATTCCAACAAAAAGGACTTTTCCGATTGTTTTCGATGAGTGGAAGAGAGGAGGGGAGGTCTCCCAGTAGGGGAGTAACTAGAAGGGGACCTCGCCATTGGTCTAGGCAGGCTATTTTCCTCAAAATGGCTCTATCCTTTCCGGACATACCTCGCATGTTGGTTAGCCCTTGGAAAAAGGAATATTATGGCACAAAAAGGGGACGCACTCTCCCGGCTTCGGTCGGACCCATTCTCTCTTCACTGCCTCCGTGCAAAGTACCCTCTCCCGAGGAGAAGAGCACGAACGGCCACAAATAGACGCAAAGTGAACGGCGGGAGAAGGGCGGCGATAAAAAGAGCGAAGTGGCTGGAGTGGGTAGTGGAGCTGCTGACTGGAGCACCAAAGGTCATGCGTAAAGAGTAAGTTAGACTCTCCGAGACACTCTCGATTGATTCTTGAATGGCGGGGCGCTAGAAAGCACCCGAACCACCAGCGATCGCACCGACTGACCCCTTTAAGTACGGGTTACCGCTAATAGAGGTAATCTCGGGAGGATTCATTCAGCCCACTCCCAGACCACTAATCGCTTTCCCCCCGGAATGGGATTGGTGGGAACTTGTTTGAAGCACGCCAGAAAAACGTGGATCTCCTCACCGAAGGAAAAGCCCATCTCCGCTCCCCCAGCCGTGTCTCACTTCGCCAACAACCTTCTGAAGAAGTCGCCAACGAAAACCAACCTGGCAGCGCGGCAACCTAAATTCGCACAACCGACTAGCCCTCTTGCTCGAATCGGTCAGAACCCACTTCCAATGCGCCCTCCGGTTTCATTTTTCAACTCTCCCCCCCCCTCCCACAATCCCTCCCCAGCGGCCACTCCCCCCATTTCAATTTCACTACCAACCCTTTCCCCTATTCACATCCCCTCTCCTCCTCCCCCCCTCCACCGCGACACCCTCCCTCTTTCTGCGCACTGCCACCAAAAATGGTATTCTCTCGCCCTGGCCGTTCGTGTTGGTGCTCAGAAATGCGTGAACAGCAGGCGGGGAAGGAGAAAGCGGGGAAGGAGAAATGGAATGCGTAAGGTATAACGCGGCACCACAAAGCATTGGGTAGGCGCTGATAGATAAGGTGAAGGAAGAGTGGAAGCTGGTGAAGAAAATTGAAGGAGGGTGCAGAGGAGATGTTTTGCGGGATAAGTAATCCCGAAAAGAATGATGAAGAAAGGGGATTGAAAAGCGATTGAAAGCGGGAGAGGAAAACAATTGGTACACGGGGATATTTTCGGGAGTGCAGCCATGTTCATATGTACTGTTCATATGCTGAGGGAGTCATCAGTGTTAAGGAGGAGTAAAACTCTTTGTATTTTCTGCAAACCTAAATGAATAAATCCCTCGGTATTTTTCGGAGTCACAAGGTAGAATGATAAGGATGACGGATGTTGCGTAAAATGATAAAATAAATAATGGGTTGACTAACTAACAAAGAAGATTAATGAAAACATTAAGAAAAGAGGGAACGAATGATGAAAAGTAGACTAGAAACATTGGATGTCAATGACTAGTCCAGTTAAAAGTTTCATCAATGGTTCACAAAATCCTGAGGGGTTTAACAAAAGTAAGGGAAAATTAAAAGTAATTTGGAACTAAGGTCCGAAAGGTTATTGAAATTGCTTTTGGATCACAGCATGCCACCTGCCGATACAAAATTAAACTGTAAAATCGGTGCCAGGAAAAATTAAACACAATGACGGAAATTAGGTATGTGATATTGATAAAAGTACATACTATAGGGTACAAGCAACACTAAATATTCGTACAAGTTGGTGTATATGAGTAAATATAGTATATTCAAATGCACGTATTAACTATTTGTGCATGCATGGCATGAAGGAAGTATAAAAAGATGGCGCGTAAAAAATAAGTGAGATGGAATAAGTTGGAGAATGCAAGATGATCATCTGGAATAAACAAATATTTTAGCTCCTCAAACATCACGCAATGTTGTATCACTCCAGATTTGGAGGAAATAACATCTGTTGATATGAAAATTCTCATTAATAAGTTCTAAACCATATCTAAAGGTATTTTTTTTCTGAAAGATATCTTCTCTGTCGTTTTTTGTGTAATACTTGAAATAAGGTGTAATCCGGTGTGATTTGCACCGAGATTTTTCACCGTGAAAGTGAAGAGTTCAAGTTGGAACGCTTGGAAAATGGGAATTAAAAAAACTTGAAGGAAAGGAAGCAGTTCTTAAGGACCTTCCACACTCCTCGCACTTTCTTTGCATTGGGGAACGAATAGGCTCCCAAATCCCGGGTCCTCCTTCCTCCTCTTTACCGTCCCTGAACGATCCAAATAATCAAAATTCGGTTTTACTCGGGGGATATTGAGACTGGAAGTGCCTTCTTCCATCTAACTCATGGTCAAATACATTCAATAGAAATATACTAAAATTTGAGTGCTAAATAATATAAAAAGAAAATAAATAATCAAAATCGAGTTAAAATGAATATGCATGAGTACAAATACTGTAGAAAGATTAGCAAAATTTGGGTAACACGCAATAAATGAAGCATTGACCCACCGCAAGAAAACATCCACGCATGAAGAGGGGCGCGTGAAAAACCAGCGAAAACCTACAGATAGAGATTATGCTGACGTTGTAATTTGCTGGATTGAAAGAATAATAATAAACAATAATAACTAAAAATAAATAAAATTACTGATTAATAATGCAGAATTAATTAATAATAAAAAATAAAAGAAAAAATATTATTAGGTGTGATATTAGGGGTGATTCCCGAACCACACTCGCTCATCTGCTCACCCCTTCCCCCCAACAACTTACTTTTGAGCCCTCTTCCGAGTGACCTTATATCCAAGCACGGCCATGTGCGGCAACCTATTGCCAAAAGGGCCGAGCCCGAGGGCTGAGTCATCTATTAGTTCCAAAAAACCATTTCAACCCTGAAGAGACGTGTGTGCACGGATGCAAAATCATAGACGAATGAAAGTTTTGCATTTAAATTCCAGTCTGTCTGTGAATGAATAACTTTTGAAATTGAGTGGCAACCAAACCTGCTGGGAAAATTTAGTCGATTTGTGGTAAATTAATGTAAAATGGAAGAAAATGATCTCCTTTTCTATTTTAAATAGTACTAGAGGATAGATAGAAGGTTGTGCCGTGAATTGAATTGCATCATAAAAACTAATGAAAATAACTCAAAACGCCCATTTTAAATTTATTTTGACCCGGAATCACTAACTAATATATTCTCAACCCCATTTTCCCCATTGCAAACGTGTTTTATCAGTCGTGCTCACCTATTTATGTGGATGCTCTCAAACTTTGGGTTTTCGTAAAATTTCCCAACCAAAGTGATTTCAAATTAAAAGGGTTGGCGAAACCACTCCCGGGGACTAATGATGACGTGGTGGTTTCTCATTTTCAAACTCATCGGCAGCACTGCAGTTCTTATTGCAGTGCTAGAGTCCTTCCAGTTTCTCCCTACTTCCCGTGGTATAACGTATCGATCCCTGTAGTTTCCAACTCCACTCAAAGGCAGAAGATCTGCTGTCATCCACTTTGGGCAATCAAAGCGAATCCAAACTTCGACCGTCAAGTCACGGCATCTTCATGGACTTTTATATCTTTTGAATGGCATATTTGACTCAAGGATAGACTCTTTGCGGCGTTCCCAGTGCCTCCGTCTATTGCCCATTACTGCACATTCGTCGGGGTCACTCCCTAATTTCGCCGCTTCCCTCTGTGCCAAAGGACCGAGCCGCGATCCCAATCACTCTGCGCGCGTGTGTGTGTGTGTGGCTGTTGGTTGAGCCATTACAGTTTTAATCGCAATAGTCTGATGAGGACAGTGTTTGAGAGGAGACTGGATGGAAACCTACAGCGCCTAGGGAAAAATTGGTTTTACTAAAATGCATGCACTTTCCCTGACCTCGTGTGTTTGGTTGTCAAAACTCTTCCCGCATGACCGTATGAGACTACAATCCAAGTATGTAACGCTCAATACAATATTGCTTCTTTATCAAATTTCGACCTTTTTCAATAACATAAATACGAGGTCTTCAAGAAAATAACTAACGTTTCGGTCTAGCGTGGCGGTGGGAAGGGCTAGAGCGTTTAGACACCATCTTGGTGTCTAAACGCTACCACGTTCAGTACTACGCATACCGCTGAGGTAGTGTGTGTGTAGACTGCGGTTCTTCCATACTTTGCGAACTGTGAAAATGTGCGCTGCATTAGAAAATCAACACGCGAGTTGTGAAGTGAGATCTGTGACTAGGTGTTCACTACACGATTTCAAAACGCGCTTAAGTCTTGCCACCGTGGAAGAAATTTGGACACAGTTTGTCCAAATTATGCAAAAAGGAATAACAGATTTCATCCCTGAAAAATACGTTAAAGCAAATCGCGACCCCAGGTGGTACATCAAAGGCGTTAAAAAACCCCTTCGAAAGCAGAGAATGTTACACTCTAGGGTAAAGAAAGCAGGTCTGAACTCATCACCCTTGGACAATAAACAGCTTTTGGACAAGTATAGATCCTCTAAAGTTGAAACTAAAACACAATTACGTAGCGCTTTGCAAGACTTTAAACGTAAAGTACTCTGCGAGTATTTGAACACTGACCCCAAAGCTTTCTGGTCATATGTTAGGGAAGTAAATGCGGGTCAACAAACCGTGGCTTGCTTAAGGGATTGCAACAATATCATTCATACTGACAGTGAGGCTAAAGCCAACATTCTAAACGAATTCTTCCAAAGCGTCTTCACGAACGGTGTAGTCACCGCGTATCTCCAAGAAACAATTTATACTGAACCCATGGCAAAAATAACAGCGGACGAGCAAGGAATTGTCAATTTGCTCAAAGACATTAAACCAAACAAATCCCCGGGTCCCGAAAACATACCAGCTAGGGTGCTAAAACACTTAGCTCCTAACATCGCTCCGTACCTCGAATTTATATTGAACAAATCACTCGCTGAGTGCAAAGTCCCTAAGAATTGGAAAACCGCGCAAATAACGCCTATTTTTAAAAGTGGTGACAGAGAGGACCCCAGCAATTACAGACCCATTTCTCTCACTTCTATATGTTACAAAATTTTAGAGCACATAATTGTCAGTTCCATAATGAGACATCTTGATAACATTAACTTTTTAAGTGACAATCAACACGGATTCAGAAAAACCCGCTCATGCGAGACCCAATTAGGATTGTTCACACATGACTTACTTTTATCGGGTGAAAGTGGTAGGCAAGTGGATGCGATCTTTTTAGATTTTCAAAAGGCATTTGATAAGGTTCCGCATGGTAAACTCATCCATAAATTAAAGGGCGCAGGTATACACAAGGGGGCAATAAATTGGGTTGAAGACTTCCTTTCAGACCGGGAACAGAGGGTAGTCCTTAACGGCGCTAGTTCTACCAGCGTACGAGTAACCTCGGGAGTTCCTCAGGGAAGTGTTATCGGACCGTTACTATTCTTGATTTTTGTTAACGATTTGAACCGCGAAGTGAAAAGTAAGATAAGGATGTTCGCGGATGACAAAGTGATTTATCGGGAGATATCTGGGGATGAGGATCGTTTAATTCCAGCACGTGATTTAAATAGCATTAATGAATGGTGTTCAAAATGGGGACTGCCCTTAAATCTTAATAAATGTTCGGTGGTAAATTTCTTTAAAAGATCCACGGAATTCGTTTACAAATGAGCTGGAGTTGACCTTGAAGTAGTTGATACGGTGAAATACCTACGTGTTACATTCACTAAAGAATTAACTTGGGGGACCCATATACGTAAAGTCTGCGGGCAAGCATATAAAAAATTAGGATTTATTAGACGCATTGTCGGCAGAAGTGACCCCAAGGTCAAGGAACGTTGTTATCACGCTCTTGTAAGGCCCCATTTAGAATATGCATGTAGCGTATGGGATCCGTGTGAAAAAAGCCTCATTCGGGATATTGAGAAGGTCCAACGCCGGGCAGCTCGTTTCGTGGAAAACTGTTACGATAAAACGAAAAGCGTCACTGAAATGCTTATGGAGTTGGGATGGGAATCATTGGAAGAAAGACGACTCAATGCTAGGTTAAACTTACTAAATAAATTCGGATCCGCATGTTTCAGCACCGAGGTCTCGAAAATTATTCGCGCTCCAACATACATAGGTCGCTTGGATCATGTGTACAAAATTCGGGAAATAGATGCCAGGACTAGCAGACTCAAGGACTCCTTCTTCCCACGGACAATACGGGATAACAACTGCAGGGTCACACTTGGAGATAACAAAATTGCCACTGGCCATCCTCGGCGTCTAGGTAACAATTAGTTAAACTCAATTGCATGCCCTTTCACTAACCTCCTGTGTTTTGTGTCAAAACCCTTCCCGCATGCCATTAAGTAATGTATTGCTGTTTACAGTATTGTTTTCTCTGCTCTTGGTACCCTAAATTTCCCCTTCCATCCCTTTTCCCTCTCCGTGGGGGAACCCTTTTCCTGCCTGCAGCGTTGGGCGTTAAGCGTATGTACTTGCATGCTTGTGGAGGTAGATGGGGAGGTAGATGTGTGTTTGCATTCGCGTCGAATGATGGGATGTTACGATGAATGTGTGCACTGCTGTGGATTGGGGTTTGCATGTGTGTGTTGGTTTTGAATGCGGTATTTCTTTTTTCCTTTTTTGGCTGGTGACCTAACACCCCCCGCCACACGCCCTTGCGGCGGCTTGCGGGGTATTATGTAGATGTAGATGTACATGAGGTGTGTACAGGCAAAAAACTGTAAGCCTATTGAAATTTAAGGACATTTGTCCGTTCACTCTGAAACTAACAACACTACGCACACACGCACTTTTTATGTTAATATTGAGTAAGAGTTTGGTTGCTGAAATGATTCATTTGAAGCCTCCTACTGACCACATTAAAGGAAATAGGAATATTTCACAGCGTAAGTGTCTGGCTGTCTTTTTATTTCCTACTATTAGACAATAAATATTTTAAATCTATTAATTTTCAACGTCCACATTATATTATATTTTATATCAATAGAAGAAATCATCATATGAATAATGGGAGGCATGCGGCTGTCCGCAGCAGAAGTAAGTGCCTCCCAGGCGTGAGTAAGCTCATCCCGCCCTATTCCCCCCGGGCTCCTCATTTTTTCAGTTTTTCATTCCGCCTTTGCCCAAAATCTTTGCCTCGTCCACACATAATCTTTTTATCCTCCCCTCCTCTTCCTTCCTTTTCTCCTCGCATAACTCCTACCTCCACGCAACTGAGGGGAGCCACCAGATTCGTCCTTCATTCCCCCCCTTCTGTTCTCCATCTGTCCTGTCCATACCTCATTCCCGCCCCTCCTCCTCTATTCCGCACGTCCGAATATTTTCCCCGCGATGATTGCTTTCGCCCCAACCCTCAGGGGGTTACTCCCTAAAAACTCTCTACCTCTCCCTTTCCCCCCCCACCCCACCCCTACCTTCCTCCCTCATCGTGGTCCTCCCACCCCCATCCCCCAAGACAGTCAAAACGCATCCTACCATCAACATTCCAGCTACACCTTTCAATTTCACCGACCTCGAAAATAAACGGGAAGAAGGATGAGTGTGCAAGTTAAATTATTCCTTCGCTTAATAATATATCAGGAATATTATGACAGATTTCGATGTCAGGTTATTTAGACTCATTTCCAGCCGGGAGATTTCCTTGGAAGCTGCCTGTACTTACATTTCTTTGAATGACGCCACGCTTCGACTCCTCAAAGACTGTGCTGCCCTCGCTAACAGTATCCAATAGTCATGAGTTGTGAAAATTTATAACATAAACGGGGATTTTGAATAAAAAAGGAACGTTAGAAAAAATTAGTTTATGGAAAACAACCAATGTTTTCTAATGCAAAGGAAACTTCATTTTCTAATTATCTCCTTTGGAACATACACACCTCTATTTGGGAAACACTGTCCTCAAATCTGTCACCTAAAAAGCCAGGTCTTCTCATTCTTGTTTATTATTGCAATGTTGTGCCTAATTAACCTTGGTCAATTTACTCTCAAATAAAACACTCTAGAAGACGTTTTACTCAGCCATAAATCCTTGTATAAAGTGGATCGAATTTAGTGAATAAAATATGCAATGATATAAAAATCTTAGAACGGAATATCTCGCTTCACAGCTGTAGTATTTCGACGAAGGAATAAATTAGGAGGCTCCCCTAAGTGGATGCAGAGGGATATTGAAAGAACTAGAGGAACTAGGTTGGCACGTCCCGAGTCTCGGTTATTCACCGCAGACTGTTATGGAAATGCAATTAAGGGAGAGGTTGCATATGAAAACCAAGGGTGGATGGCCGAAAGCAGGCGATGGAAGATATCAGCGCAAAGAGCCATGCGTGGATGAAGAGAGCAAGGCGACGGAATAACTTTGAGAAAGGACTACTTCAAGCGAAGAGTTGGTTCAAGCATGTAGGAACTGTTCCGTCATCATTCCGTATTTTAAACTAAAAATTAATATCGTCATTAAACTCAGAAAAATAAACATACCTTCATGTATTTATTTTTCTGAGGTTGACGTATTTTTATAAAGTACTAACGTAGGAATGATTGATATAGAAGTAATCTACTGTGAATGCCATATCTGCCACAAACAAAACAAACTTCGAAACAAAACGCTCTGTGGTGACGACACAAATACGTATTAAAAATTTTTCATTAAAACATCTAAACACAGAATCACAAAGAAAGGACACCAACATATGCAATTTTGACGTTTCGACGGCACGGCCGTCAAAATCGGCATCAGATGATGATGGCCATGCCGCGAAACGTCAAAACTTAATACGCGATTGTCCTTTCTCTGTGTTACTGTGTTTAAATGTTTTAATCAAAGCTTTTATATATTTGAGTCGTCGCCGAAGTAGCAGAGATGCGAGAGGACCTGCAAGTAATCCTGAATACCATGTACCAGGTACTTCGGAAGTATAATATGAGCACCGACAAGAAGAAAGCGAAAATCATTGCGTGTGGAGACGCTGTCACAATCCGAGGAGTGAAACTGCTGGAGTAAGTGGAATCCTTCGTGATGATATTCGGCGACTTTTTTACTGTTTTAAATTTTTTACTTTTTAATTTAGACGATACACTTCAATTCTTCTATGACTGGTTTTTCCGTTTGTGCAGTCCCCGATCACACGATTTCCCCAATTCACACGAATGTTGCCAAACAGTAGTCATTGAGATGAAGTTATGCCCTCGCTTTTCAAGGCAAACGAATTATTGAATACACGGATTATACGGCGGAAACCGCTTCTACTCCGACACTACCCCGCGGGAATCCCATTTTCAAGTGCGTGACCTGATTTTGCCTTCCCCCATTGCCTGCACGTGTGCTTCGGGGGATCGCTCGCCATCGCAGGGGAATCCACGACCCGACACCACTTTTCTCCCCTCTTCAACCCAACGGACACGGGCTAGGGGAGAGCCCCGGTCGCTTGGGAGAGAGGGTGTCTTTCCCACGGAAACACTTTCCCCTCTTTCGAGTGCGGGCGACGGGCAATGAGGGGCGAATCGGTGCGCGCGTCCCTGAGGCACTTCGAACGGCTCGCGGATTGAGTCGAATCGGGTCGATCTAAAATGGTTGAGCCGTCCGTTTTCGTCCGTATGAGAGGTCAGTAGTTCGTCGGGGTGTAACGTATTGATTGATATGGAGAGCAGAGACGGGGAGAAGAGAGGCCAAAGCAAAAACTGGAGAGGAAAGAGCCATCGGAACAATTCACGTCACCACCCGATGGATCTCAGGCGGGCGACGCGGGGAGTTTTGAAAATTTCTGAACGACGTAGGCATGGTCACTTCGGCGATGAAAAATTCATTTTTCCATTACAGAAGTTTCCATGCCTCCATTAATTTCATTCATTTCAGAAAGTGATCTCATTTCTTTTGTAAAATGAAAGCAATACAATTTTCCTGTGGTATGAAAGTTAAATTACAATGATTAAAGTGCACGGTCTTGAATTATATTAAGTTGAATAACTTATATATTTGGACAACAGGTACTTTGAGGGTACTAGAAGTTTATCTGCAATGCTAGGATCGGAAGAAATTTTTTAGCACGAGAATTATTTGTAAAAATGAGGAAAGCTAGTAGCGGAATTCAGTGTCGGAACGTACAGCAGGTTATTAGAAATTAAATTATGGATTGTAGACTGAAATATTTTGAACCATATTTTCCTCAACGAAAGGACACGATAGGGAAGACTTTTAACATGCTCGTAAGTGTAAAAAATTGGAATATTAGATGAATTTGATCAATTTAAGGGAGGTGAAATAAAGAAGTGTTCAATTATTTGGTAGAAAAGATTAGATATGATATTTGTGGACATTTGAAGAAGATCTAGTTAATTCGAAAAAAAGAGGAAAAGGCAGAAAACAGATAATTTGGAAGTTGTTGCTCAAAGGAATTAAAAACTATTGAAGTCACCTGTGAAGGGAACAACTTCCTCGCAATTAAAACAAGTGTTAAAACTTTTTCAACAAGAGATAACAATCGTCAGCATCCATACAAGTCCTATCTTTTCGGTATAGAAAACACGCAATAGATGAATATTTTCCTCGCCCATCAAAGCACATAAATAATGTAAGGATGAAATTTTTCTACAGAGTTATGTACCTACTAAGCATAATCTAGAGCCGTATATAACTCACAGGCTTGTTTTTCTGGACACAGACGGAGTCACGGGCATTTAGTAAGATGAATATCACCGCTAGAGAATTTTAAATCAATGCGTTGGAGGAAGCACTTTGTGCTTTTTGAAACAACCCCTGAACAACAGCGCGGAAGGAAAACTTGGATCACTAAAGCAAGGAAACTTGAATATTTTCTTAAAGTTAATTTGTCAGTCGAAGGATAACAAAGCATGTGGTATAACTGCTGGCAAAGCCAACACCTTGCTTGTCATTTGTTCCAAAAGCCAACACTATGTCTCTATAATGATCAACTACGACTACTTTGGTGGAATGTATTTTATAGCTGCCTCCCTGAGTTAAAAAAATATATTTTCCGATTGTTTCACTCCAACTAACTGAAATGCATTACTAAATACGGTCACGGCTGTTTGATTATATTACGTTCGCTAACGAAAATTGAACAGAGCTAATCCATAAAATACGATATCAGATTAGCAATTTAATTTCGCACGAGCAACACACTCGTCAGTTAGCTTCCAGGCTCCCAACTAATAGATCTTATAAATTGTGGAGGTGTACTGAACGAAACGCGAGTCGCTTAAATTAGTAACAGCACTCCATACCTGTATGCTTAATTCTAAACACACTGGAATAACTGGATGCGTTACAGTACCGACCAATTAGATAATGGTAATCGACAATGCTCTGATAAGGAATTGGTTAAATAATGGTAAAACCACACATTGCAATAACCAGAGGCGTTACGGGATTGGATAATTAGTTTATTGTGATCAACAATGCTCTGTTCAGAGTTGGTTTAATGAAGGTAAAAAAAAATTATCCGCCCTTTCCTCATAATACATTGATATTCTGATTAATTTAACCCCACTCGTAAAAACTATGATTCTGCATCGGACAGAGAACCTGCGCTTTTGTCGGAACGTTTTTATTTGCGAGGGTTTTGTTTTAAAAAAAAGGTTCGCTTAATCATGAAAACATACACTCGTCAGAAAAATTTTTGTTGGTCGTTTAAGTTTTCCACGAGTCTACTTCATTCTTCTGCATGACTTCCGTTCGCTTCCAAGTACCTTTCGTGATTCGGCATCAGTTTCTTTAATCCCTCAGTACAGCAGTTCGCCGTATGGGGATTGAAGCAGCTGATAACGGCGGTCTTGGATTCTCCGTCGTTTATCTCAACGCTCCGTGAGTGATTCCCAGCCTAGCTCCTCTAATATTTTGGATACGCCACTAACTTTATCAGAACGACGTTTTACATATCTAGCTCCTCTCCGCTGCACGCGATCCAATTTGACAATAAATCCAACTTCGTGATGATCATATATATATATATATATACATGCAGCAAATTCTAAATGAGACCTAACCAACGAGAGATAACGTTTCTCTTTGATCTTTTCATCACATTTGCCCAGTACTCTTCTAATAAATCCTAATTTGGTGTTAGCTTGCCCATATATTCCCCCTAGTTTGTGTTTTGACGTAAACTTTGAAATGGCTTAAGAAAATGAGAGTTGCTTATCCAGCCCGGTCTTAATTATGCACCTCCATGTTGTACAAGGATTGCATATGGATGAATATTTTCCCTCGCCCATCAAAGCACATAAATAATGTACGGATGAAATTTTTCTACAGAGTTATGTACCTACTAAGCACTATCTAGAGCCGTATATAACTCACTGGCTCGTTTTGCTGGAAGCAGACGGAGGCTCCGATTCAAACATTATCTTTTCCTCTCTCCCTTTCCATTTACAGCCTTTATCATTATCATAAAATGTTTCCTTTGTTTGCTACCTCTTATCGTATGCGAATATTTTTCTTAATTTCAATCGTAAGTGGATGAACTGGGTCTGCGTACAGGCCCGATTCTCTCGTTCGGTGGTTGCCCAGAATGAAAATGGGGTAAATACGCGTCACTTCAGCAAATGGTCTCGATTTGCACAACCTAATAGTCAAGCACTCTCCACCGTCCGCCTGCCTCATCCTCCTCGTCTTGCTTCCTCGGATCCCAAATCTTCTAGGTATGAGTGGTGGCACCCAGAGGAATTTCTAAAGAAAGAGAAGACAGCGAAGAGTGCCGAACCTCCTTTGATATCTTTTTCCCGCGGGGCGAGGAGGGCCCAATCATCACCGCGTATATCCCCTGGAAGTGCCACTTTCTTTGCACTTTCTCCGCCCACTTCTTCGCCCCCCCCCCTCCCCCGACCCCTTCGCCCACCCACATCCTTCCCTACAGGAGAGCGGTCTCTCGAGATGGGACCGCTGTCCTGTAGTTGCCATGCCGACCGCAATGGAGGCGAGCTGTTTGAGTAGTGGCGCAAGCAGAAAGACGCCGCGGCGAAAACGAATATCACAGTGAAAGAGAGCGAAGTAGTTCGCGAAAGGAGGGAAAAAGAAAGACGGGAATGGTTGAAAACAGTATTCGCTAGAACCATTCGCTTATACAAATTATTTCAACTTAGAGAAAGCATATTTAGGCAAGCAAGCTTTTGAATCCGTGTTGATTCCCAAAGATCAAAATCTGTTCTATTATTCTGTTTCCATATTTTCCAAGGAAAAATACGAGGCATATTCATAGAGTAAAAGCCGTTTCCTTATATTTAAATATTGGCGTTTCAGAACACAACTTTACTCCTGCAGCGCCATCTACTGATTCATTGAGAAGCTATAGCAGCATTTGTTTTGTTTCAGGAGTCGTTTGCTTGTCCGTGCATGCAAACAACAATGTCTGCGACAATCGTTGATCCCGCCAGCTGTGAAGTGCCTTCTGTCATACGATTCTTGTATTCGCAAAAGAATTGTTGGCCGCTGAAATTCACCGGGAGTCATGCCTAGTTGAGTCAGCACCTAGACAATGGTGCTGTGATTTTAAAAATGGATGAACAAATGTCCACGACGAAGAGCAAAGTGTCAAGCCCAGTATTCTGACAAATGAAATTGTTTTGCAAAGTGGAACAAAAACTGCGATGTGATCGTCGATTGACAATTAATGGCCTGGCTGAACAATTTCCTCAACTTGGACGCACTACTGTCCACAATATTGTCACGGAAAACCTCGGATGCCACAAATTGTGTGCAAGGTGGGTACCGAAAATGCTCACCGACCACCACAAAGAGCAAAGAATGTCCAGTGGACCAGAGTTTTTGGGTCGTTGGAAACTCTTTGACCACCCATCGTACAGTCCTGACCTTGCACCTGGAGACTACTTCCTGTTCTTTCACTTGAAATAGTGGCTCGGTGGACAATGGTCCTGCTATAAGAAAATATCCCTGTTTGAAGCTGCCCTAAATGTTTCCGAGGGTAAAACATGGGCGATATTTGTGACAGACGAACTAGATTATTGAACCCTTTAATGCGCTCTAAGTAATTCTGTAATATACCAAATAATGGACTTAATAAGTAGTTCTTCCTTCTCCATTGATATGATGCTTTTCTTTACTTTTTTACCATAAATGAACATATAAAGAAGAAATAGTTCACTGGGATAGTCAACTTGGCCCAGACCGCGATCTATTTCTCAATTATTCCCTTGGCAACTTTAGTACCCTTCGGCAACGCTTCGAGGGTAATATTAACAACTTTCGTCGTAAAGTTCTTCAGAGAGATGAATTATTTAGAGTTCACATGACGGTATTAGACAACCAGGTAAGAGCAAACAATAATAATCGTCGTCATTGCACGGCTTGTTTATTCATTAGGTTATAAGTTGAAATTGCCCAGAGTTCAGTGAATAAGCCCTACCCAGTGACCGAAAGACACCGCGGTTATAACCCATTGTTCAATAAGTCCCGGGATTAACAAAGAAAACCACATTTGTTTCACAAAAGTCATTTTTATTCATCAACATAATCACCTTCAAGAGCTATAGTACAATCATTCCAACGCTTTTCTAACTTTCGCTTAAGAATCCTTGTAAAACCAATTGTCCTTGTCCTCAAAATAAGCTTCAGTTGATCAGCGATGACTTCCTCTTCATTAGAGCCAAATCTTTTTCCCTGGAGGATCTTTTTGACATCAGCAAACAGCCCTGAGGCGCTGGGGGCTGGATCTGGAGAGTAGTACGGTGGGTGGTGGGGAAGCAGGTTGAAGCCCAATTCGTTCAATTTGGCCATTGTTTTCATTGACTTGGGGCACTATGGTGCATTGTCTTGATGAAAGATGAACTTTTTCTCTTCTTCATTTGCGGGCGTTTTTTTGCGATTTCGTCCTTCAAAAGCACCAATAACTCAGCGTAATAGTCGCTGTTAACAGACTTTCCCTTTTCAAGGTGGTCGATGTAAATTATATCCTGCGCATCCCAAAATAATATCCCTTTTCAATAAGTCCTGGGGCTTACTAAATACTGGGTTACAACTCAGCGGTTAGGAAATCATTTAACGGTAGGTGAATATATGATTTATCCTCAAAATAGTAACAAAGCGGAATGAGGGGTGCAGAGCTCTTGCAACTTTTTTTGGCTTTCGATCGTTCAATCGAAATACGGATGCTATTTTGAAAATTACTTCATCATAAATCGGAAAGAGAAAATTCTCAATTTTTTTCATCTAGGCAGCTTACAATACGAGCTTACTCGTACATCAACCGCGAACTGTAAAATTCTCCTCAAAGCCTTACGATTGGATGAGAACAAGCGGATGTCGTTTGTTGCTCTGCATCACTCCCCCTCCTTTTCCTCCCTAATGCCTATCGTTTCTCCATTCCCACTCATTGACTCATATTTCTCCACCGTCCTAGCAAGTAGTGAGCACCATTATTCGAGTACAAGTGTCGCACCAACACTTTCCTTCGTCGCTCCGCATGCGAAAAGGCTTCCGAAGTATGCTTGAGATTAGAGCGCAATGCGAAGGGCATCTGCACGAGGCGCGAGGCCAGATTCTGCACTGTATACGCCCCCTTCCTCACCTCCTGGGGTGGGGAGGGCATGACCCCCCACGGTGGAGTAATTTGCACACCCCTAGCGCCCGCCGCCCCGCCAACGCCCTCCCCTCCCCACTGGCCCTCCACGAACCACTTTCTCCCTCTCCTCTGGACACACCCAGACTGGGGGTGAGAGTGTGCGGTCCTCTTACAACCTAGTAGCGCGTCGCCGGGACCCGTGGGAGGAGGAGGAGGGTTAGGGGACTTTGCTTGAGGCGGCGGATGTGCCGAGGGGGCCCGCCGAAATCACTTCCAGAACAACCGCCGCCGCCAGCACCCACCGTCTTTCCGCCACCCCTCCTTGCCTCCCCCGCCCGGTCTCTCCCTCCTGCCGGGGTCTTCTTTTTCGAATATCGCGCTCTGAGTATCGACTCGCCAGTGCTACCTAAATGTTCGCGCCCTCTCTTGTTTTAATCTTGTCAGACGACGGTCGCGATCGAAAGTATGCAAATGAGAGGGCACTCCAAGTAAAACTGCATAATGCCGGGGATGTGAATGGAGTACTGGAGTTGACAGCTCACGGAGTTTGACGGTAGTAGAACCCATGAAATCGTGCCAATCCTTGGTCTGAGACATCTTTCTCCCTCGGAGTACTAAAAAAAAACGTTTTATTAGGTCCACTACTTATTTTATTATGCCTCCTATGACATCACAGCCTTCCTTGCGCCTAGAGCCGACGCTGGCGGAGCGCCAGGGCGTGGTGCTGATGGGTCGATCTGGGTCCCTCTTAAAAGAATGGAAAGGAATTACCACATAATTAAATGGGTAGCCGAAAAATAAGTTTTAGATTATTTTCACGCCGAGTTATTTAGTTATGTTCTGCCGTCATTCACTTGAGATCCCGTGAGTTTTCCTTTACTTCCTGAATTCGGCAAGGGGAGAGGACTGGTAGATTATTCAATTTTACTGACTGTATGGTAGAAAAATGGGCGATCCACAGTATTAATAGCGGATTCGTACATCTAAAAACTTGTAAAAACTTTTTTTATAGTTCACCTACGTACTGTTTGTGTGCGAGATATCTCTCATAGTCGCACCCCATTTGTGGTTAATCTCAATTTCTGTGATTAATAAAATAGTAATTAATAATTACTTTGTTCTAGTAAAGCTATGAATTACCAGTTGTAAAATATTCGCACATGTAGATCTCATGGGATTCTATAAAGTTTTCTTTGCCACTTCCTCAGGAGAAAATGCTGATATATTCCTTGAATTCGGAGACAAACAATGAACGCGTTAGAAAATGTCTCACCTGTGATATTAATAACGTCGCTTTAAGATAAGCTCTTCTATACCGACGAAGATAGATATATTCTGACCAGTCCCGCACATCGAATGTTAGCATTTAAATATTTTCTTGATCATATTACTTTGTAGTTCTCATCAGAAATTCTGTGAAACAATTCGTGTCTGAGCCCTGAGGAAAAAGTAATGTTGTCAGGGGTTCAAAACGTATTTCGACGAAGAGGTAATGTCACTGTCCTAAATATTCTTCGGCAAACAACCATAACGTTAATAACACGAATTTTTATAAGATATCGAAACTTATCCAGAGATAACAAAATATTTTGTTAGCAGTTACTTTTTGGAATTTAAACTTAAAACTCGACGCTAACCACTTACTTATTATTGCAAATTGGCAGCCATCTTGATTATATAACTTTGAAAAACGAGCAAAACCGATAATACCATCTTTTTGTACTTTCAGTATTCGAAAAGTCGTATTAGGGTATAAGCAGTAGTCTGAATATTTCAGTTACAAATGACTTATTCCATTATAATAATAACTTTTATCAGGTTGCCTCCCAGTGCAACAGCCTTCGAAAGAGAAGGAAATCACAGTTATAAGGTAAGTAACCGTGAAAAATAGTTAACATACAACTGACGAACAACAAAATAGAAGACGCAAGAAGGAAAACAAGCATAATTTATCTCATCTACATCTACATAATACCCCGCTAGCCGCCGCAAGGGCGCGTGGCGGGGGGTGTCAGGTCACCACCCAAAAAAGGAAAAAAGAAATACCGCATTACTGTAAACAGCAATACATTACTTAATGGCATGCGGGAAGGGTTTTGACACAACACACAGGAGGTTAGTGAAAGTGCATGCAATTGAGTTTAACTAATTGTTACCTAGACGCCGAGGGTGGCAAGTGGCAGTTTGTTATCTCCGAGTGTGGCCTTATAGTTGTTATCCCGTATTGTCCGTGGGAAGAAGGAGTCCTTGAGTCTGCTAGTCCTGGCATCTATTCCCCATTTCTAAATGGGGCCTTACAAGAGCGTGATAACAACGTTCCTTGACCTTGGAGTCACTTCTGCCGACAATGCGTCTAATAAATCCTAATTTTTTATATGCTTGCCCGCAGACTTTACGTATATGGGTCCCCCAAGTTAAGTCTTTAGTGAATGCAACACCTATTTCACCGTATCAACTACTTCAAGGTCAACTCCAGCTAATTTGTAAACTAATCCCGTGGATCTTTTAAAGAAATTTACCACCGAACATTTATTAAGATTTAAAGGCAATCCCCATTTTGAACACCACTCATTAATGCTATTTAAATCACGTGCTAGAGTTAAACGATCCTCATCCCCAGATATCTCCCGATAAATCACTGTGTCATCCCCGAACATCCTTATCTTACTTTTCACTTCGCGGTTCAGATCGTTAACAAAAATCAAGAATAGTAACGGTCCGATAACACTTCCCTGAGGAACCCCCGAGGTTACTCGTAGAACTAGCGCCGTCAAGGACTACCCTCTGTTCCCGGTCTGAAAGGAAGTCTTCAACCCAATTTATTGCCCCCTTGTGTATACCAGCGCCCTTTAATTTATGGATGAGTTTACCATGCGGAACCTTATCAAATGCCTTTTGAAAGTCTAAAAAGATCGCATCCACTTGCCTACCACTTTCACCCGATAAAAGTAAGTCATGTGTGAACAATCCTAATTGGGTCTCGCATGAGCGGGTTTTTCTGAATCCGTGTTGATTGTCACTTAAAAAGTTAATGTTATTAAGATGTCTCATTATGGAACTGACAATTATGTGCTCTAAAATTTTGCAACATATAGAAGTGAGAGAAATGGGTCTGTAATTGCTCGGGTCCTCCCTGTCACCACTTTTAAAAATAGGCGTTATTTGCGCGGTTTTCCAATTCTTAGGGACTTTGCACTCAGTCAGCGATTTGTTAAATATAAATTCGAGATACGGGGCGATGTTAGGAGCTAAATGTTTCATTTATCTGGAAATAATCTTAAAGAAAAAGAAGTCCCGAGGATATGACCTCTTTAAAATGTCCAAGTCAACCGTCTCTATTGTTTGCAATAATTTATCCTGTCTTATAACATGATTCCCTTCCCAGACCTATCATGCTAAAATTTGGATTTGCAGTATCCTTTGAGTTTATGAATGAGTAAGTAAATCCTTGAGTTTTTTTAATGCGTGCGACCCCTTAACGCCTACGAAGTTGAACTCCGTTTGGAAATATTCAGATATACTTGTTGCATATTCAACCTGGTTTCATGAATGTGTTCATGGCATGATGATATTCGTCATTTTTCCTTGGAAAAGGGAGAAGTGATGAGTTGCTCTTTTCTTGGGTGAAAAGTATGAAGATGCCTGAACACTGATTTTAAATAAGGTTTTTCATAATTGGCAAACTTTCCTGTTATGCAGTGCAATAGAGGTAGACCTTTTTAAATATCACCTCTCATGGGTCGCGGTAGTCCAGGGGGTAGAGCGTTGGGCCCGATGGAGCCGACCGGAGGGCCTGCTGGGTTCGATTCCCGGCAAAGGCACTCTGGGCACCTGCAGCTCCAACCAAGCTATGTGATTTTTCGGGTACCAGATCTTCCTGGGAAGCGATAACCGGCACAGGGAAAGGAACTGGCCCCCCTACACTGATATGTGAATATTCACACGCCGTATAGGGCTTAGTACTGGGTGAACCCTACCATCACCTACCAAACCGACCTTCGGGTCGATTACTGTGTTTATGGTTTATATTGCTAATGGCCAGAAAGTACACGTTTTTATTGCATGTTTAACAAAATCATAATTTAATATGTTCTACATGGTATATATTTGATGATATTTTCGTAGTCTTAGGGCCATCAGGTACAAATGAAAGTTTAGCAAGTTAGTCATCAGATAATAGTCGACTTTCTCTATTGAAACTACTGTCGTATATTTCCTTCTTAGTAACAGCATTTTGAAAAACTCACTTCGTGGCTTAAAAAGGGGTAAATATTCTCTTTGGTTGATACATTAGGTCTTGAAATGGTCTCTAAAATGACCCACTCGAAAAATATCAACGTTTTATTCATTGGTAAATTTTCTAAAGCTCATCAATTCATTAAATTGATGATTAAACCCCAAAGCTTTCTGGTCATATGTTAGGGAAGTAAATGGGGGTCAACAAACCGTGGCTTGCTTAAGGGACGGCAACAATATCATTCATACTGACAGTGAGGCTAAAGCCAACATTCTAAACGAATTCTTCCAAAGCGTCTTCACGAACGTTGTAGCAACCGCGTATCTCCCTTCACACTCGGAGATAACAAAAATGCCACTTGCCACCATCGGCGTCTAGGTAACAATTAGTTAAACTCAATTGCATGCACTTTCACTAACCTCCTGTGTGTTGTGTCAAAACCCTTCCCGCATGCCATTAAGTAACGTATTGCTGTTTACAGTATTGTTTTCTCTTCTTTTGGTACCCTAAATTTCCACTTCCATCCCTTGTCCCTCTCCGTGGGTGTGCCCTCCTCCCACCTGCAGCGTTGGGCCAAATTCCTCGTCTTGAGTAGGAGAGATTTTTATGCGGAACGTTCTTGTGGTGGTGGTAATTCGCCTGGCTACTTGCTATAAACTAGCTTGCACGTTCGTGATTAATTTCTTGCTGCATCCTGGGGTAAAATTATTTGTTGTAGTTAAGCGTATGTACTTGCATGCTTGTGGAGTGAAGGGAGGTAGATGTGTGTTTGCATGCGCGTCGAATGATGGGATGTTACGATGAATGTGTGCACTGCTGTGGATTGGGGTTTGCATGTGTGTGTTGGTTTTGAATGCGGTATTTCTTTTTTCCTTTTTTGGGTGGTGACCTAACATCCCCCGCCACACACCCTTGCGGCGGCTTGCGGGGTATTATGTAGATGTAAATTCAAGGATCAAATTCACCATGGAGGTCCAAGAGGGTTACAAATTGAATTTCCTGATCTAACTATTTCTATTAAGGAAGGAAAACATAAATTTTCGATTTTTCGCAAGCCCACTTGTACAGACCAGATTATCCATGCATCCTCAAAGCACGCTTTTCACCAAAAACTTGCAGCCTTTCAAAGCTTACTACACAGGGCATTAGCTATCCCTTTAGGCCCCTCAGTCTTCACGTTGGAAATTTCCAATATTAAAAGGATTGCTATGGCCAATGGCTACACAGAAAAATTGATTGACGATTTGTTAGAAAACAAAAAGAAAAAATTTTTACTCAGAGAATTTTACTGCCCCCCACCCAGAGACCTAGCTTCATGGCGACGCATTAAATATGTAGGAAAACCCTCCATTAAAATAGGCAGTGTACTCAAGGATATGAGCATAAAACCTGCCTTCTACAATAATAGGAACCTAAGGAGCTTGCTACCTACAGTCAAAGACCCCATAAAACCAACTTTCCGAAGCGGGGTTTACCAATAGCAATGTGGCGACTGTGACGCTAAATACATCGGTCAGACAGGCAGGAGCATAACGGTTCGAGCGGAAGAACACCGGAGGGATTTCATGAAGAACACTGGGATGTCCCAATTCGCAACCCACCTCTTGAAGGAAGACCACCGTACGGATTTCACCCCCACATTACTGCACGGAGTGAAGAAAGGAACGCAGCTGGACATCCGTGAGCAGTTAGAAATTCTAAAAATGGTTAAGAAGAAGGAAAGGATAACTAATGACTATGATGGCTTAAAATGTGAATTAATAAGTTCTTTTTTATATTTGACGAATTAAGCAAAACTAGTAGTGTCGAGGATACTTGGAATAATTTTCTTAGGATAACACGTTCAGCAATACAGAGGTTCATACCTAGTAAATATATAAAAGAGAATAAGGAACCCCGATGGTACAACTCTGAAGTACGGAAATCTCTTAGGCGGCAAAGGGTGTGCCATGCCAGAATGAAAAACGCAGTTAAAGATTCCTCCCCTGATAAAATCAACGAAACCATACAGAACTACAAAGCATCTAGGTCCACTGCCAAGAAGGCCCTCCGGAAGGCGCTAGCGGAATTCAAAAGGAAAAAATTAGGCGAACATTTGAACGATAACCCAAAGATGTTTTGGTCCTACGTCAGGGAAGTGCAGGGAAACAAGTCCACCGTAAACTCATTGAATATCGAAAAGGGGGATAAAGTAACGAGTAGTTTAGATAAAGCCAACATATTAAACTCATTTTTCCAGAGTGTTTTCAACATATCCTCACAAAATACACCCGAGAACCTTCCGAAAATATTTCAGCATTCAATGGAAGCAATCAATATTTCCACCCGCGGAATAGAATTACTCCTTAAAAACATAGACCCCAACAAATCTCCGGGACCTGATGAGATACCGGCACGCGTGTATAAAGAACTGTCGGCTGAAATTGCCCCATATCTAGATATAATATTTAAGAAATCATTAGCAGAAGAAAGCGTGCCAAACGGCTGGAAGGTAGCTTCGGTAACACCCATATTTAAAAACGGAGACAGGGAGGACCCCAGTAATTATAGGCCAATATCGCTGACTTCCATTTCCTGTAAGATTCTTGAACACATCATTGTTAGTTCCATGATGAGGCACCTCGATAGCCAAGATTTATTGATTAATAACCAACATGGCTTCCGTAAGGGTAGATCCTGCGAAACTCAACTCGCACTTTTTGTACATGATGTATTAAACTCCGGTGAAAGTAATATTCCAGTTGATGCGATATTCCTAGATTTTAAGAAAGCTTTCGATAAAGTCCCTCATTGCAAATTACTGGCGAAATTGGAAACCTATGGAATACACGAAAGTATTATTAACTGGATTAAACAATTTTTAAGTGATCGTGTCCAAACAGTCGTTCTGGACGGTGTATCATCCGATACTGTCAAGGTCACGTCGGGGGTACCACAAGGAAGTGTCATAGGTCCCCTCCTTTTCCTTATTTACATAAATGACCTCAGTACCGTAGTTAATAGCAAGCTCCGTCTTTTCGCCGATGATGCAGTAATTTATGGGGACATCCGAAGTCACGAAGACAGAGTCGTGTTAGCCAACGACCTAGATGCAATTCAAAATTGGTGCGATACATGGCAATTGGAATTGAATTTTAAAAAATGCGTAGTAATATATTTTTGGGAAAAGAGTAATTCCCTCCCTTATAGTTACAAAGTGAAACAAACCAATATCGAGAGGGTAGATTCCTTTAAATACTTGGGTGTAACAATTACTCACGATCTGTCCTGGGGAAAACACATACGAGAAATATGCGGTCGTGCTAATAAAAAATTGGGATTTGTGAAAAGAGTGCTAGGTAAATGCGACGAAAAGGTGAAAGAACGATGTTTCCTTGCCTTGGTCAGGCCCCACCTAGAGTATGCTGCCAGTATATGGGATCCTCATAACATAAATTTGGTTTCGGAATTAGATCGAGTTCAGCGGAGGGGGGCTAGATTTGTCAAACATTGTTATGACCAACTCAGCAGCGTATCCACTTTGCTAGACAATTTAGGTTGGGATTCTCTTACACAGCGGCGTTTCCAATATAGATTAAACTTATTAAAAACATTTAAAGATGGGCCCTTTTCCGATGACATCAAGGATATAATACGAACCCCAACGTATTACGGTCGAAGGGATCACGAATATAAGACTAGAGAGATAGACTGCAAGACTGACAGGTTTAAAATGTCATTTTTTCCAAGAACGATAAGGGACCAGAATGCTCGTAGTCGAAATTCCCCAGGACTTAGTTCATTACAATAAGTATTAACGTACAGGTTAGGGACTTCGCGAGGATGTGTATACATGTGTGTATGTATGTATGTATATATATGTATGTGTGTATATATATATATATATTTTTTTTTCCCCTACAGGTTCCCCCCACCTTTCCTCACCTAACTCCCAACCCCCTCAACCCTTACCCTTCCCTCATGGTGCTACACCCCCTGCCACACACCTTTTTGGTGGCTCGCAGGGTACTTATGTAGATGTAGATGTAGATGACCACCTTTTCCCTTTCCACTCACCCCTTCTGGACATTCCTATTCTACACCCGAAAACCCCATGACACAGACCCACGCTCTTCCCTCCCTCTTCCCCCCCTTTTACACCTCTTCCCCCCACTTTTTCTCCTTAATTACACCCTCCCATCCGCTACCTCTACCCGACCGAGTATATAACTCAGACAAAATGTACATTGTACCACTAGTCTTTCTCTTTCCTTTCCCGCATGCCCGCATTGGAATGCCATTAAGTAACGTAGTACTTTACCTGTTTACAGTTTGTTTTTCTCTGCTTTTGGTACCCTAAATTTCCCCTTCCATCCCTTGTCCCTCTCCGTGGGTGTGCCTTCCTCCCACCTGCAGCGTTGGACCAGGTTCCTCACCTTGGGTGGGAGAGTGTTTTGTGTGGAACGTCCTTGTGGTGGTGGTGTTTCGCCTGGCTACTTGCTATAAACTAGCTTGCACGTTCGTGATTAATTTCTTGCTGCATCCTGGGGTAAAATTATTTGTTGTAGTTAAGCGTATGTACTTGCATGCTTGTGGAGTGAAGGGAGGTAGATGTGTGTTTGCATGCGCGTCGAATGATGGGATGTTACGATGAATGTGTGCACTGCTGTGGATTGGGGTTTGCATGTGTGTTTTGGTTTTGAATGCGGTATTTCTTTTTTCCTTTTTTGGGTGGTGACCTAACATCCCCCGCCACACACCCTTGCGGCGGCTTGCGGGGTATTATGTAGATGTAGATGTAGTCCTGAGGATGTTGCAGTGTAAACGAAACTAGTCGACAAATAAAGTTTTATTTCTGTAGAAAGCAAAGATAATATTAATTTCTTAAGTTAAACATGGATTTCTACAAAGTTAAGGCCTCAACCATTCAGTGCACCTAAGGATTTGCGTATAATTCCATTAATTCGAGCAAATGATCTTTAAAAAAAGTCAATCATTAACATTTGTACCAATTTTTTTGGACATTATATCGTTCTTGATAGTCTCACAAAGCAAGCGAGAGAATTCTGCTCGAAGTGAAAATCATGTTTAGATAACACAAAAGCATATTGTTTCCAAATCGAATTACACGTTTGAATTTAAATTAGGGTGAGGCATCTCCGCTTAACGATCCCCCTCGTCTCCCATTTTCGCGAATTCAAAGAGTCCCAAACTAATCAGGTGAAGAGACTACTTGGACGTAGCTGTTGTCTTTCACTCTGCCATTCTAATGATGACTGTACATGTTCTCATTCGATGCGTGAAATAGTTCCGAGGAATGACCCCTCTCGCCTCGCGCCGCATTTCACCGATTCCTTGACCTACTTACCCACTGAATGGCTCGAACCCACTCGAAGACGTTATTCCCCTCGAAGCAGTCGGCCCTTCGCGCCTTTGATGCTTCTTCACGTCAATGCTTTCATGTAGTACTGCAGCGTGTGACGCTATTTTTGCCCTTCGTCGCCAAAGATCCGACTAATCAAATGCCCCTGTAAAAACGCACGTGAGGACGGGCAATGTCCTCCCTAAAGATTTTACCGTTCGGTAATTTAAACTTAACCTATGCAATCCCTTGTTTAGTTCTTTTTCCTTGTATAGCCGTTTTTTACGCATCTGGTGGGGAGGGCCGCTTGGTCGCTTTAACTAATTGTCGATGTAGTTGAAACTATATTAGAAATTAATTACAGGGGTAGGTAGACGCGCAACTTCTGAGGCTATCCGTGTAATTGGTGTTTAATCTCTAAATGGTAGAATCAGGTCGGCTGATCATGACGAAGTAGTAAGAGTAGCCCATTAACCAATTCCTCATGATCAGTGGGAAACTTCATCTGGGGTAAACGGGTGCACATGGGGTGTATATTTACCCAAATGGATGCCGTGCGGTTTAAATATCCCGTCCTCTCTCGTCAAGTCGACCCCAAGTGCTTCGCACGGGAGCCTCCATTTGATCTGCGCTCTATTCGGTCCCCTAAGAATTTCATTTGCCCAATACAAGCTCTGTGCAAAAAGGTTTTAATGATTCATTTCGAAGCATCTCGATGAAGGCGGCATATAATTAAAATGAGGAACCATCGAAAACCCTCTTCTGTCAAAAATATTAACATAGGCATGGTTATAAAAGCTTCATATTTATGAGTGCAAAAAATATTTTATTTTTCCTACCATTAGTTATTATTTTTTCAGAAAATGAATCGCATGGAAAATAATCTAATGTTTGATGATATAATATGATTTGTTCTCATTTCAACGGCTATTTTGATGAATGTTTGACATTCGATGTCCCAGTTGTTTCATACCGATGTGATGTTCATATTAAAGGTTATTGCATTATTGAATTCTTTATTTTAATGAAATGCTTTGAAATAGTATGCATTTTGACAAATTGTTTGTTTATTTATCGAACGTCTATGACAAAATTATTTTTCAGAAGATGCTTAATTCATGATATTGCATCTGAATTAATTTCAAAGCGTTAAAATCTGTCAGCGTTGCATTTAACTGATGGCAATACTAACGACATTTATATTTTGCATAGAGTATATAAGGAAACTGCGGGTCGCGGTGGTCTAGGGGGTAGAGCGTTGGACTACTGACCGGAGGGTCCCGGGTTCGATTCCCGGGCACCTGCAGCTCCACCCAAGCTAGTTGATTTTTCGGGTACCAGGTCTTCCTGGGAAACCATAACCGGCACAGGGAAAGGAACTGGCCCCCCTACCCTGATGTGTGAATATTCACACGCCGTCGGGCTTGGCACATGGGTGAGCTCTACCATCACCTACTAAACCGACCTTCGGGTTGATTACTGTGTTTATGGTTTATATAAGGAAACTACGCCAGGAAATATCAGGTACATATTAATAGCGGCATAATTGTACACCATTGGGAGAAGTGGAGATTAATATTTTTTGCCTTCAATATATTTTCCTACCCTCCCATGGACTACAATCTTGTCGTGGTGGAAAGGCTTGTGTGTCCCGATGACCCCTAGAGCTGTGCTGGCGGGAGTAATAATAATTGCTCCTGGTAGGGTCACCCATGCCAGAAAGGCCGAAGATAGGAGCCAGAGGAAAGGTAGTCCACGCAGCATCTGTTCCTCAGTGAGGCGGCTGCAAAGGCATCTGACTCCAGTGGGGCGGCCATTAAGTGATGGTGTCGCGTTAAAAACACAATTGAGAAAGGCAACGGGAAACCTTATAATTACTATTCCCAATATGATGGACATTATAGAGAAATTGAGTCCTGGCAACTGCGGGACTCGACCAAAGGGGCCGTGTGTCTTGCCCGGCAGCGGGGGAGGCAAGGCTTCCGCGGTCGTCATCCCACGAAACCCTTGCAGGGAAGAAATAACTGCAGCAGAAAAAAAGACGCAAAAAATATGAAAGTAGTTAGAATAGGAACATGGAACGTCAGAACAATGTTGAGAACAGGCAAATTAGAGAATATTAAGTGAGAGATGGAAAGAGGTAATAAAGATGTTTTAGGCCTAAGCGAGGTGAGATGGAAGGATAGTTGGGATTACTGGAGTGAGAATTATAGAATAATATACAGCGACGGGGACGAGAGCCAACAAGGGGTTGCCGTAATACTAAATAAAGGGGTAGGAAAAAGCCTAGTCAACATAGAGTAGCAACTGATAGAATATTACTAGTACAGATTAAAGCGGAGCCGACAAACTTGGTCATTGTCATACATGCCACCGAGCAATCACAAGGAGGAAGAAGTCGATAGGATGTACGATGAGTTAGAGGATAAAATCGCGTGTGTTCTTACAGGGAAACATTTGATAGTGATGGGGGATTGGAAAGCGACGGTAGGCAAAGGAAGAGATGGTGGTGTGGTGGGGGAATATGGGGTATGCTCGAGGAATGTACGCGGGGAGAAAGCAATTGAATTCTGCAGGAGACAGGGGTTTGTTATTACCAACACATGGTTTAGACACCAAAAAAGGCGTAGGTATACATGGAAAATGCCAGGAGACTCCGAAAGGTATCAGTTAGATGATATTCTTGTTAGCCACTGGTTTAGGAACAGTGTGATAAATTCGCACAGTTTCGCGGGAGTGGATGCAGACTCGAACCAAAATTTAGTTGTTATGAAAAGTAACGTCCGTTTCAAAAAGAAAAGGCAAGGGTTGCCGGTTAAGAAATAGAATGTAGAAGCATTATATGGATTAACGAGGAAGGAGTATCGACAGGCTGTAGAGAAAATGAGGGATGACCGTAAAGAGTACTATCGAAGAAAAATGGGAATGTATCAAGACAGTGATTTCGAAAGCCGCAAAAGACACTGTAGAAACCGTTAACGGGAAAAGGATAAGGAAACCATGGGTATCGGATGAGATGATTGCAAAGATGGAGGAGAGAAGAAGATGGAAGAATGTAAGCACAGCGTTAGGAAAAAATGGAGTACAAAGAGTTAAACAATAAATTGAGAAGGGCCACAAATAAAACAAAAGAAGAATGGTGGAAAACGCAATGCGAGGATATGAAAAGTTTACAGAAGAAGGGTGAAATTGGTGCTCTATACAGGAAGGTTAAGTTATTGTCGGGAAGTAAGAAGACAGGATCTGTGCTAACAGTTAAAAATAAGTGGGGTTAGATAATAGTTCACATAGAAAAGATCCAAGAGAGTTAGAAAAACTGTATGATGAAGACCTTAGGCCAACAAGGTTAGACTTAGAAAAGGAACATGACCTTGAAGAAGAAAGCTTAAGTCCAGGCATACTACACGACAAGATAGTAAAGGCATTGAGAGAGATGATACAAAATAAGGCCGTTGGGGTAGACAACATTCCTGCGGAACTTTGAAAGGTTTACGAAAATGTGGGAAGAAGACTTTATATGGACTGATTCGTAGTTGGGTTTAGGAAGGGAAGAGTTACGCGTGATGCCATTGCAGTAATGAGATCACTAATCGAGAGGAATATAGAATACAATCAGGACGTTTTTGCCTGTTTAGTAGATTTCGAAAAAGCGTTTGATAGAGTGAATTAGGAAAAATTAATGCATGTATTGCAGAAAATAGGAATGGATTGGAGGGACAGGAGACTGATCCGCAACCTGTATATGTCTCAGACTGCTCAGGTGCGAGTGGGGAACAGAGAGTCCGGATGGGCAGTTTTAGGAAGAGGTGTAAGGCAGGGTTGCCCATTATCACCGGTGCTGTTCAACGTGTATGTGGAGGTAATGATTGAAGAGGCATGGGAAGAACTGGAGGTAGGAATGAAAGCCGGAGGGTAATTCGTAAAATCGGTTAGGTTTGCTGATGACCAAGCTTAGTTTGGCAGTCAGCCAAGGGGTTGCAAGCTTTGCTGAGTGAATTAGAAATTCAGTGCGATAGATATCGGATGAGAATCAACATTAATAAAACAAAGGTAATGCGATTTTCCAGAAAGAAAAAGGCTAAGCCAAACATTAAAATAGGAGGGGAAATATAGAGCAGGTAGAACAGTTTACATATCTCGGAAGTGTTTTGGACCAATACGGTCAAAGTAGTAGGGACGCAAGGAAATGAGTTGCGCTAGGCAAGGAGGCTTTCTCAAGGAGGAGGGAGTTGATGACGGGGACGTTTGAGTCGGAAAAAGACTCGTAAAAAGCTTTTATATATTAGCTATGTACGGTGCGGTAACGTGGTCGCTGTAGCAGGATAATATAAGGATAGATTGGAGGCTCTTGAAATCTGGGTGTGGAGAAGAATGGAGAAGGTGAAATGGACCGAAAGGAAAACAAATGAGGAAGTACTGGAGATAGTGAGTGAGGAGAGGTGTTTGTTGGGAGATATCCTATGGAGGCAGGAAAAATAGATGAAAGGTGAATTGAGCGGCAGTGGAATATTGAAGAATGTAATAGAGGGGAGAATGTTGGGCAAGCAAGGAAAGAGCAGAAACAGGAAAGGTATGTTGGATGGAATGAAGTAAAGAAGTACTCAGAGATGAAGAGGGTCCTGATGTAGAGTAGGTTGCTGGATTAGGTTTTGTTTGGAGTTACAAAATATTTATTTGATAGTTGTGTCCATGCAAAAAACCCTACCTTAACCGGTATATTACCTAATAATTATATTTTTCTAGTGTATTAAAGCAATTTCAGCACATTATATTGCATTGCATGTGTGTGTTGGTTTTGAATGGGGTATTTCATTTTTCCTTTTTTGGGTGGTCACCTAACCCCCCATCACACGCCTTTGCGGCGGCTTGCGGGGTATTATGTAGATGTATAGGATAATAAACACATCATCTGAAAAGATGTTAGCCGTAAAAAGTCATAACATTAAAAGAAAAAAAAGATATAAAGAGATTGAGAGGGTCATATGTATAAGCAACCGCTCCCAAATATTTCTCAAAACAATCACCTCACAACGATCATATTCTTCTTTATCCAGCAAAGTATTACATGTGGAGAATTTATGTTTAAAAAAGCAAGGCTTGGAAGAAAGAAGGTGGCCGCAGATCGCAGGCTTTTGAAATTTGTGATTGAAAACGGATGGAGAAAAGAAAGTGGACCTAGTGGAAAATGAAAGAAGGGTTTGATATAAGGGAGGGGAGAGTTGCCTAGGAAAATTCGCAAAAGACAGAGAAGGGTGAAGGATGTGGCAGATAAATGTAATGTGGTGCTGAAGGTCGCCCCTAGACTTTCAAAAAGAGCGTTAAAATGGAGGTTGGAATGAATGAAGAGGTAAACAATCAAATAATGCAAACCTTGGAATTGCGTATAAGTTTTCCGAGTTTGTCCACAAGGGCACCTCTTATGCCGGTGTCCTCCCTGTAGCGATTTCCAACCGATACATGAAACTCTCCTTCATCCGAAGTTCAGGAAAAAGGAGAACACTAGGGTAACAATGGGTTTGCACCATAGAACGCACCCTTAAGTATAAAAACTAATTTTTCGAATGACTCTTTACTTTATTCGTAAATATATTTTCCGATAGCCTTTTGAATGTAACACGTTTATTCTATTGGAAAAGTCGTACAGATTTTTGAGAATAATTTTAGATAGGTAGCATGTCCGAGAAAAACGGAGGGAAAAGCTATAAAACCAGTATCAATTGGAAATTCGGTCTTCTTCAAGGAAAAACAGCTGCAGATCGGTTTTTTTCTGAAAATTATTTTTCCTGTGAGAATTTGACAAAGTTTTTAGCGGAGATGAAAATATTTACTTGTCAAAGTCAAATTTACTTGAAGATCAACTTGAAAGTAATAATGATTTTACCATACTGCGTATAATTATATCAGGTTTCAGCCTTTCGCATACTAAGTTTAAAACATTGGACTGAACTGAGTAAACTTTTCCCAAACCTCTCAAGGGGACACGGCGAAAGAAGAGACGTTGGAGGATGAAGGAAGTGGGAGAGGGCGAGGGTGGGGGAGGGGTTCGCATGTGCTCTCGTCATTAATATACACCGCGAGTGCTCGTTCTGGCCGGCCCTCGAGATGTCGTCGCCGGGGCCCTTGAGCGTCAGCCAACGCCCACAATGCCACTTGTCGTTCGACTGAGTCTATCAACGCACAGTAATCAGCACATACCATTATTCGAATTGGAGTTCATAAAGGAGCTGATTAAAAGGTGCTACGAAGGTAATGAAAAAGAGAGAGTGAATATTAATCGAGAGTTAGTTTGAGTGCATCATATCTTTATTGAAACCACTTTGCCTCCTGCCTTTCTCGCCAAGAAAAAAGTTCACCCAGCAGTTAAAGAAGCTCGTAGAATTAACAAAATATCCTTCATCTCTTGATCGAAATACGGTAACGGTGAGACGGGAAAAGTTTCAGTCACTGATTACCAATAAATTTTACCCCTTTTTTGTGTTTATTCTGAAATAGTCGGTGACCACGAAACCATAAATATGAACATATGGGTTACGTGAGCATGATTTTCCTTGGAATGAGCAAAAAATATATTGCCAGATTTTCAGAAATTTTGAGAAGCTCATTGATTAGAAAAACCGCTGTCACTTCATCATCTCCCAGATTTTAATTTAGAACGTGGTCACCGAAGTGGAGGAGTGCTCAAAATAGAACGAGGATGGACGGAAATAAATTACTCCTCGACTAATTGCTGATTCTCGAAGGTGAATTACATCCGGACATGTTTCCAGCGACCTCTTCAGCGCCTTAGGTTCCCATCGCCACTGATGATGAAGTGCTCGACCTTAGGCCTTGGCACTAGAAAGTGCTAATATCGCCATTTTCTTTCTCTACTTCCGTACTGAGCATTTATGTGAATTTATTGAATCCCGAATTTACCAAAGAATGTGACACGTGAAGTTTTTTTGGCATAGAAGATAATCAGTCATCCAATGGCGAAATCGAGTGTAAAAGGATAAGGAGGAAGTGTCCAATTTAATTCCTGTTCAGGTGGCTCAATGGATTTGTGACCTAAGAGTAGTAAGAGGTAGGCCTGGTAGTAAGAGACCCTAACCTTTCTAAATTCTTACGCTCAGACTCAAGCAGCAGTCCACCGGACCGTGCAGTAGTGTGCACTCGGAGGAGCGAAGAGGACTTTCTCGCCAGTCAGCCATGTTTAGCGTGACACTAAAGGCCCCAACCACTTACTGTGAAAATATTTTCCCACATTCTCCCTGCCTTTTTCCACCCCACCCGACATGCCTAGCCCTCTATCTTCCTTCATTCCAAATAACAGAAAATTCTCAAAGCTAAGTTTCCATCATTTATTTCTCCATCACAGTCTTCAACAAGTTTCCACACGATAAAACATTTATATTTTCACTTGATCACAATCTGGAATCCGTTAATACTTCAGCTTAAAATACCTGCAACGAAGGTCTTTTACATAAGGCAAAAGCCATATTTAAAGAACTCGGTGGAACAGTGGCATAACTTCAGTCCAATAGTTCGCTAATAGTGTTTTGTGTGGGCGGCAAAATCTCCTAATTATTGATGGAAAGGTATAAAATTTACTATGATGCAGCAAATTCTTCCTACGATGGCAGGTGGGATATTGTATTTTCGAATTGTTTTAAGCAAAGTGTATGCAATATCGTTCAAATAGTAACGGATTTTGCAAAATTTCCTCAAGGTATAGGCTAATTAGTAGGTCATGTTGCCACTGCGCCCGTCACGTTGGAACAAAAAGAATGTACCAACGATCTAGCATGGCAAGAAGAGAACACTCAAATACGACGCGCCCATAAATTATGGATGGCAGCAAGTGATGCTCTAGGGGGTAGGGAGGAAGGAAAGTTCGACCTTGGAATTTGCGGAGATCGTTCCGATCCCATCGTCCCATTGCTTCGATCGAAGGGTCGGAGGAGAGGTGGAAAAAGATGAGAAGCGATTCGGCCACGAGAAAACCGAGTTTAAGGGCTTCCACTTGATTAGACGCGTCCCAAATGGGTTTTTATTCAGCAGCTTAGGAACAATCCGGATAAATATCTAAAAGAAAGGAGGGGAGAGGCAATGGGTCGTTAGGAGATCCCAGGGCATTCCTTAGCAACGGAGACGGGTGGACCCAGCCTCCACAAGAAGGTGAGGCGGGAGGAAAAAACAAAATACGAGGAGGGAAAGAATAAAAAAGAACGGAAACACCCAAACTACGCATCTGGCCGACTGCCCTTCTCGCCCCTCCCCAGAAAACAAAGCCTCTTTCGACCGCGCTCACCCCGGACCTCTCTCTCTTCTTATTCCGCGGGCATCATCACTCCCTCCCCTCCCTCCGCCGCAAGCCCTCCCCCTCACTGGCCTCCCACCCACCTGCCTCCCCTCTCCGAAACGAAAACCCGCCTCGTAACTAACTTCCTCAGGGATTGCTCCTCCACTCCACGAATGCAGACAGTTAGCGTTTCACTTCGACTATTACTTAGAACCAGACCCGTAAACTTCAACGGACTTGCGAACATCAGTTCGCATTCCACTACAAATACATGAAAGTAGAGCACACGCAAAGGAGAGATGTGTTGGCCGAGAGAACATTTTGGAGCTAAGTTACATTCCTCATACACACGCATGAATATGAGATCACATATTATATACATATGTGTATATATCATACACATATTATACATTACATTATACACATATATGTGAAAAAATATATATACTACCTTGATCAAAAAGTTCCCGGAATAACAACCGTGTGGCGCTCCCATCGTTCCGATTTGAGTTCTGTTTTTTTGTTAAATTGGTACATCTGTTGTTGATATTCCCTTTAAATCTTAGTGTCATAACTTGACATTTGCAAAAGTTACGTAGCCAAGAGTACATCTATCTCTGTGTGTGTTGGGGATTTTTTACAATTGCAGAAATGGATTTAAATTTGCAACAACAAACTTGTATTAAATTTTGCGTAAAAACGGATTTAGTGGCGCACGGACGTTGGAAATGTTGGAAAAGTGTTTCGGCAACGATTCTCTAAAAAAACGGTCGTTTACCAGTGGCACGAGCGGTTCAGAAGTGGTCGTGAGTCAATCGAAGATGATGAACGCAGTGGCAGACCATCGACATCGAAAGTCGGTGAAAAAATTGATAAAGTAAAAGAAATGTTGGTCAATAACCGCAAATTAACCATCAGAGAAATAGCGGAGGACTTGGACATTGCCTATGGATCCGCCCAAGACATTGTGGTTAATGATTTGGGTTTCCGTCGTGTAGCAGCAAAGTTGGTGCCAAAAGACCTCAATTTCATGCAAAAAAGAGACCGTGTTGACATCGCAAAAGACATGATTTGCGAGGCTGAATCCGATCCCACATTCATCAAAAGGATCATTACCTTGAGACGAGACGTGGGTTTATGAGTACGACACGCAATCCAGACATCAGGCAAGTGAATGGTGTTCACCAAATGAGCCGTGTCTAATCTATGTGAAAATCTATGTGATTTTTCGGGTACCAAATCTTTCTGGGAAACCATAACTGGTACAGGGAAATGAACTATGGCTTGGAACTATTTCCACATCCTCCCGCTCATCCCAATCCCATCTCCGCTCCCCTCTGGCCTCCCTTTCCCTCTCCACAACCCCTTCTTCCACCCCTCCCCCACCACCTGTTTCCCCCTCCCTCGTCCCCTTGTCACTCTGTCCCACTCAGCCATATACCAAAGTCCTAACTAATCTTCCGAAGAAGACGGAGTTCAAGTCCGTCGGTATTATGAAGACATAACGTGTGAGTGTTCCTTTTATGTGTTCTGATGCTGTGTGTTGCTGTCTAAGTTATATATACATATATATATACACAATGAAACTCACTACATAGTCACAGCAAACACAGAAACCAAAACACAAAAGAGGGACTCACTAGTTCTCGAATTTTCGGTGTCGCAACCACCGAAAATTCGAGAACTAGTGAGTAAACATATCATTTATAGACCATAAATTTCACACATCCGTACATATAAAACCCACAAATAAACAACAGTACTTACATTTCAACAGCTGTCACCCATACCAGACCAAACGTTCCATTCCTTATTCCCTTTCCATAAGGGGACACAGAATTTGCAATGACCCTGACTCCCTAGACAATTTCCTCATAAATTTACACCATTCCCTCCTCAAACGAGGTTATCCTGAATCCCTCCTGAATAAGAGGATCCGTAGACATACTTACACTCCCAGACCTTCCACCACCGCAAAAAACCACCCTCTTTCAATTTGCACCACGTTTCTTCCTGGCCTAGAATCTCTGCGTTCTATCCTAAAGGACCTCTATCCTATCCTCAAAAACCACAATTCCACCACCAACCTTTTCCCCAAATGCCCCTCTGTCACTTTCAAACGCCCCGCCAATCTATCAGATCTTCTAAAATCTACCAATCCACTTCTTAAATCCTCGCCCCGTTCCAAAATCACTCCCAGACCCTGCAATAAACCTAGATGCAAACCATGTCCTATTTTCCTAACCAGAATCCCATCCCTCTTCCACCCGCTCTTTAACTCTCTCCCACCAATTCCCTACTCCTCGTGTACCTCCAGCAATGTTGTCTACCTACTCAAGTGTCAACTTTGCCCTGCCTTTTACATTGGACAGTGTACCACACCCCTTAATATTAGAATCAATAATCATCGAGCCTCATGCAACAATTCCTCCCTTATTGGTATGCTCCCAATCCCCAAACATGCCTCCGAACACAACACTGCCTTTGACCAATGTTTTAAAGTATCCGTCTTAGCATCCCTCCCACACTCAGACCCTCCACTGAAACTCAAAACATTAGAGCTAGCTTTCATCTGGCTCTTGGATTCCTGGAATCGCCCAGGTATTAATATTAGACATTAATTGCCCCTTTTATGCATATAATTTCATCTCCCTCCGCCCCCAACAACTTCCATATCATCCCCACCTTTTTTTAAAATTCCCGCGCCATACACTACCCCTCCAAACCCCTCACCACGAATGCCATTCCCCCCTTTTTTCCCACCTTTTCCTATTTTTTCCCCTCTTTTTTCCCCATTTTCCCCCTTCTCCTTCCTACCACTGCTTTTGGGCTCTCCTCTGCCTCAGTTCTGTTCCTAATTCCTCTTGAGAAAGGTGGTTGCACCACCGAAAATTCGAAAACTAGTGAGTCCCTCTTTTGCGTGTTTTGGTTTCTGTGTTTGCTGTGACTATTTAGTGAGTTTCATTGTGCACGTTCGTGGCTTTTCCGGGAAAGTGAATATATATATATATACACACACACACACACACACATACATATATATATATATATACATATATATAGATATATAAAAATATTTTTACATTAGTGGTCTGCCTGAGTCCGCCTTCCCCACGCCACCTGCGTTCGTCCTTTATGTGTGTTCCTTTCCCCTTTCCTTATCTCTATTTCTATTTGAATGAATATTTGTTCGCCCTATGGCATAATTTCATGTTTGAATGTGTATTTGGCCAATGCAGCTCGTCTCTTTTTCTGGATATGCGTGCCATGAAACGCACCGTTCCTATCCTTTATGATGTTGTATGCTTACTAGCCTACTGTCCATTCTCCTCTTGTGTTTGTCTATTGCTACTTTGGTGGGTGTAACAGCTCCCTAACGCCATCTCCTGGGCAATGAATCGGAGCACTCTGGCGCTTTATAAGATCGCAGATTTCGGTGTAAAGCACCTTTTCTATTTATATATATATATATATATATATATATATATATGTATACCGCATTCATTACACCACTCTGATATCTAATTTAAACGTTAGGGAGTCGCCCGAAATTCCAATCACGATCGACACGATAAGTGATCCTGTATGATGTTGTATGCTTGCTAATGTACTGTCCATTCTCCTCTTGTATTTGTCAATTTCTCCTTTGGTGGGTGTAACAGCTCCCTAACGCCATCTTCTGTTTAATGATTCGGAGCACTTTGGCGCTTTATAAGATCGCAGATTTCAATGTGAAAGTACGCACCCTCGATAGCTCAGGTGGTTAGAGCCTCCGCCCGGCAAGTGGAGAGATCCGGTGTTCAAGTCCCGGTCGAGGAAGATATTTTTACATTCGTGATCTGCTCACATCCGCCATCCCCACCTCTCTTGTGTTCGTCCTTAATACTATATGTGTTCCTTTACCATTTTCCTTATCTCTATTTCAATGTGAATGAGTATTTATTCGCCATATGGCGGTATTTCGTGTTTGAATGTATGTATATACATATACATATATATTATATATATATATATATATATATATATATATAATTTATTATTAGGTAATCTACTGGTTATGGTAGGTTTTCGGATGGACACAACTATCCATGGATTTGCTGGTTTAATTTATAAAATATATATACATATATATATATAAATTAAACGAGCAAAATTGTTTTATAATTGACTTTGCCTCTGAAGGCTGCTTCAGTTGCTTGTTTTGTGGTATGCACCTGGTATGCACGGGTATGTACTTCGGCCTCATATAAGAGAAACGTCCTGCGGTTAATTGTGCGACAATATTGCAGCAGGGGTTATACATTAAGAAATCGACACTGAAATCGATTTTAATATGTGTGTCGATGGCAATCAAATATTTTATAGCTTCACAAGGTTTCTCTTCGTTAATCACCTTATGTCGTCGTCTTTACCTGTGGTCATAAAGTAGACTCAATACGTTCATTTAACTTTCCAACTTAAGCTGCTATTTTCTCAGATATTATTACATACTTCTGGCATTAGCAGTGTTCGAAGAGTTTGTCGTTGTTTATTTTAAGGTTTACTTATTTTTTTAGGTTTCCTTAATCGTTTTCCTCCACACGCGTTCATCAAATTGAATTCACTCTCAACTCATTCAGCACTCAATACATTAGTTTAATGCTCATATTATTTTCAATAACTTTTCATTATGATTCAGCATTCTTAGTCCTATGACCATCAAAGTATTATTCCAAAAAGATTTTCCCATTTTTTTTATCCACATTTTAATCTATCCTCAAAATTTAATTATATCATTGGTGAAGACAACCATTTTTCAAGTGGATATTTTTCAACCTTCTTTGGAATATTTCCTTATTTCTTTGTTTTCGTCTAATTTTAAAGATTTTCCCCTGGAGTGTCCTTCCTGATCGTTTTAACACTACCACAAATATTTGAATTCACTCCTTTTTTTACTGAATAAGTTATCATTACCTGAGGTGAATCTCATATTTTTGTCACAGCTTTCGTCGTTTTTTAGATTAAAGGTCACGCTTGAGTAAGTTTCTGGATGCAAATCAACGCTATATATTCTTGCTTGATTTAGCATTCAGATAACAAACTTAGTTACAAGAAAATCCCATTTCCATTTGCGAGGGGAAATGTCTCCCATGGCTCATTACTTCCTTCAATTTTCAATGAAAATCGCAGTCTATAGAGATTCACTTTCCTATTTTCTTTGGGTACTAAGCGTGAATTTCATTATTTATCAGCCTCTAAACTTTCGTAGAGGCATTGAATGTGAAAGGGATCGCCGAATTCCGATGGCCCGGGTTTCGCTCTCAGAATTGATCGCATCCCAATTCCCTTCCACTTTCTCCACGCGACGCAAGCATAAGGAAAGCTTTCCTTTTTGCCGATTAAGAAGGCTGCGTCTTACTTTGAGTGCGCGCAGAAATTATTCCTCTTCTGATTGCACGCCCGGCCGTTACACTATACTCTTTAACAGTAGTGACACACGATTCGTACATTGACATTGGTCTAAGGGCGTAATAAGGGCAATTACTGATTTTTTACTGTATCTTTCATAAAAATGTTTTTTTTCTCTCAGATTCGGCAGTTCAGGCGAAAAATACATGTATCTCCCTCGGATTATCACCGGTTTTTGGCACTTGCTCCATTCTCCTTTTCAAGCGTTCCAAGGGTTTCTCAAATGTTGTTTTTATTTTAATCCTAGTGGAGAGAAGTGGTGGACCATCTTAGGATGTTTCGGCATGCTTAAAAAAAGCACTATATCCGTGAATTCAGGTCTTCGGAGTCCCTTTCAGGTTTGCTTTTAATCCTCGCCTAAAAGTGAGTTCCATCAATCTGGCGCCTCCCTGGGTCAAGATGCCTGTTAATCCCTCGAGCGGAACAAACGCCGTACATATTCGGCTCATGGGGCGTCCAGGCTGAATCAGGGACGTCCGCAGGACGAGAGGAATAATGGCTCACAACAGGCCACCTGACATGGAACGCCTGAAGTCATGTTTGGAAAAAGATTTGCAGCTTCATTAGGTAATCGATGAAGCGGATTCTAGTCTATTCGAGTCATGATAAATTACAACAGATAAGTTGATTGAGATAATTTGAGTAATACTTAGTCATGGAAAGATATTACGATTGATAAAATGAAACGGAGGTTCCCTTTTATCCCTCGAGAATGACGTTCTAATTTATCTATTCCCCGTGCGTTTTAAATAAGATACGTTACTCTCGTCTTCCAAGGTTGAGAAGGCTGTAATCAATACAAATATAAGTCTCCCAATTAGTTTTATTTTGAGTGAAATTTGAAAAGCATTTTGAAAGCCAGCGGTCAAAAATCAGGAGATGGATGTTTGAAAATCCCCGTCTTACTATACCACAGGTTCGCATTTATTCCACTTTGCTTTTTAGTAAAAGCTGAAGCTTGTCGAGGTCTTTGAATTTAAGGGAACCAATCAGGAATATTGGAAGAAAATCAATGTTTTATTTATAGGGTGGAGATGAGTTGATCCCACTGAATCAAGGACGCTTTCACTACTACGATTTAATGTGCACCAAAAGACGATGAATAATGGCGGGAGGGAATTTGAAAGAGTTCCCAACGACACATTAATACACATTAAAACTCCCGATGTGATAAGAATCAAAGCGAAAGCTTGACAGCTCTCCATGAGCCCATAATATAAATTTGGTCGTGCATTCTTATTATTCCATGTTTTAATGGGCTCATCCATCCTACGGGAATAGCACGGATAATTACTGCAAGATAATTATCGGTACACGCGTGCGGTTTTAGATTTATATTAGACCATCATGGTTTCAATGTAAGTTTCTCAGGCACCCAGTGGTCTCGTGTGAAATGAGTGACTTTTTAGCATAACTTGTGTAAAACGGTTGATGCCATTAAGGTCACACTTTAAAGAATAATGGAGACATGCGCCCATTTGGGAGAGAGGACTATGAAGTGAGATTTATGCTTGAAATCTGGAAATCTCATTTGGAGTCTCCTGGTCCCCCGGACTACGCATTCTCGGGTGGGTGAAGGACACCACCCTGCCCGCACCTCTCCTCCGAAGGCCTACCTCCATTCCAACCGAGCAACGTTACGAAGCTCCAGCTTCAATAATCTTGGCCGTTACATCACCACGCATTCCTGGCCTTTTTTTCGTTCGCCCTTTGTGGTCCTCGCTCTACGATGCCAAAATAATTGCCAATCAGATCTTATGCTAATGTCTTTGAGATGCTCTTCATCACCAAAGTAAAAGGATAAATGTAATTCAAATAAAAAATATATAACGTTCCTGAAACACACCGTCTTGTTTATTTGGAGTTATATATTTGTTGACAATGTTGTCAAGGGTATACGAGGTCTGTCCAATAAATACGCGAAAAGAGGCCGTAAAAACTTTATTTTGCAAAATTTAGCCTACATTAATTTTGTCCTCTTCTTCAAAGTACTCTCCATTCGTTGCTATGCACGCTTATTCAATCTTCTTTTCCAATTTTTAAGCACCCTTGGAGGTTAGACTTTTTAGTTTTCTTGGGTGTTTCTTGTTTTATTGTGTCTTCCAAATCTTCCCAGTGATGTCCCCTCATCACATTTTCGCATCTAGGGAATATGAAAAGTCGCAGGGGGCGAGATCTATAAGAATAAGGAGGATGGTCAAGGATTAAGGTGGTTGAATTATTTGCCAGAAACTGGCGAACAATCAATGATGAATGTGCAGGTGCATTTTCATGGTGCAAGATCCACGCATCACGTTCGTTCAAAATAGTGTGCACTGTTGATTTTCCTAAATTCAGTTAATCATCTATCATTCGGACAGTTTTTCGACGATCGGTAAGCACAAGGGACCGCACACGGTCAATGTTGTCGTCAACACAGGTGGTTGAAGGTCGTCCCAGGGTTACATCATCTTGTCGGCCATCTTTAAAACGCTTAATCCACCTGAAAACGAATGTTTTCTTTATGGTATTGTCACCATAAACAGCTGTCAACATTTCAGTAATTTGCTGATAACTTTTACCGCACTTCACCAAAAAAGTGATGTTGATTCATTGCTCTGTGATTTCATCAATTTATATTTTCGACAAACAGCAAAAACAAGGGAAACAGAAACTAACATAACTGGCACCATACGCACAGCTCGACGATCCGCCAAGAACAGACGGCTGGCTCATTGGGTCTCAGGCAACTAGCGTCGCTAGTAGGTGGGGCTATAGTCCGCGCCATGGCCGCCAGATTGCACCAGTTCACGCATTTATTGCACAGACCACGTAACTGGGAACAATTACAACCAAGTGAAAAAAGGATTTATTATTGGAAACACGGCTCAAATTCCATTAACGAAACAAATAAACCGAATTTTTGGGAAGTTTTAATAAATTTAATTTATCTTCCCTCGATAGTTGAAGTATTTAAAAATGGAAAATACCTTTTCATAAACTTGTTTTCATCTTGTTTATCTGGAACTCTAAGTTACTATTGTTGACATCAACTGAGAATGGTCTATGATTATGCTCTCCGATTGAGGTGGTGTGAGGCACTCTTTGAAACGTCGATAGCGCAATAAGTTGTAATTGAACGACTGAATTACTCTTTGGGTTAATTTTGCAAGTCATTAAAGTTGATCAACTGAAAGCCCTTAAAAATATTTATTATAATAAGATAACGTTAGGCCTACGAAGGTCGCAGTCCACCTAACTCCATTAAGCTCTCGTGAATCATTTTTACCTTTTTGTTTTTGTAATTTCATACCCGTACGTATGGCGTTACGATGTGAACACATCATGAAAACATTTTCTTGCAGAAATGGTGAATTTAGTGGACAATGTTTTCATTTTAAAATCGTATTGTGTAACATTGGCTAATATATTTTTGATCATAAATTGTGAAAACCTGGTTACTGGCAAGAGCACTGTTCTCATTTGGAACAACACCACCACCTTCGATTGATAAAGTTTTAGGACGCTAAACTGTAATAATATATATATATATATATATATATATATATATATATATATATATATATATAAACATATATACATCTATACACTCACAGCCAATCACGAAATCCTGCCTTATGGAGTATTCATTCACAAGGAAATAGATGTAAGGAAAAAGGATAGGAACACATATAAAGGACGAACACAGGAGAGGTGGGGAAGGCGGAATCGAGCATATCACCAGTGCAAAAATATTTCTTGACCGGGATTTGAACACCGGATCTTTCAACTTGCCGGGCGAATGCTCTAACCATGGAAACGTAATTTACACTGAGATTTGCTAGTCTCATACACAACCAAGTGTCTACTTATACACCTGTATCTATCAGTAGATACTGTGGGAAGTTATGCTCCAAAGGTGAAGCATATGGCAAGAGACAAAATGAATCATTCTGTCCAAAATGTTGCGATTGGCATGGTTTTGAGTGGAATGCTAAGTTGGAGGTCATCAGTGAAAGGACTTATTTATCCCCTTAAAGGCTAAATTTATTATTCAAGATAAATTGCGAATTATTGATAAATTCCTCTTCGCTGCCCGAAATAAGTAAACCAGATAGCCGTTCGTGTTTCTAAAAAAACCTCGAACCTCTTCTTTCCTTGCCTTTTCGCCACTCCAGGGTCTTCATCTTAGTTTCTCCATCAATGGTATCTAATTATTTAATAAACGCATTCTCTGACGAGCCTCGAATATTAGCTGAGTATTTTTATACCACCAATTATTTTTTAAATTTCAAGTTTTTCCTGGGCTTTAAGATCACGCTTGGTTGTTAGTCGAATTTTCACCTGTAAATCTTTGGTGTGGTCACATTTCCAAAGGTGTTGTCCAAGTTCTCAATTCTATTCATCCATTTAACTTTGGTTCTGTAAAGGTTCCCCATCAATAGAGCACAATGGATTACCACGCTGCTCCAAAGGAGTTTTATCCACACATACTTCCTGCGTGGTACAAAAGAAATTCTCAAACTTTGGTTCAATACAGTATTAGGCATCCAAAAATAGCTTTGTTACTGTCAGAGAATAATACTGTAAAAAATTCCACAATGATTCCTGAAATTTCAATTTATAGTTAGAAATGTTGTACCGACATTTTTTCTTTTTTGGCCAAAAAGTCGATTCGTAGGTAAACGAGCATTTGGCCGGGGAGCTAAAGGGATGACGCAAGGCAGGCAGAGATAACTGGTAAGTCTGTGAATGAAGATACAGCAGTCATGGGGCGGTGAAATATCAATCTTCAATCCATTCCTTTCAGTTGTTACTGACAGAGAAGCTAAAAGTGAGAGTGTCATGCGTGCCATCTGGGGGCGTTTAAATTAAGTTAACTTCAAATACGAATCCCCAGGACATGCTCTGAGCATGATGCAATAGCAAAACATGAGAACACGGGTGAGATACCACTGGGCAGGACGCGAGAGAGATTTTTTCATCTGAACTATATTGTTGTAATTTTCGCTAAGTTAAACCGGCATTGTAATTTTTCCATCCGATTTTGATCACACTCAAATAAGCTTTCATTTGGTCTTATAGATAGCTCAAGAAGTGCATAATGCAGCAGAGACATGACAGAGTCGATTCAGAGAACTCCCAAATGTGGCAAATGACACTTGTTCAAGTGAAAAGTTCATGAGAAATCAATGACCATTTAAATAACCAGAGGAGTTAATTGAAGTAAGTTATGAGCACCCACATTCAGTAAATACAGAAGGGTCCATTAACATTTCCAATGGGTATAAACACCCAGAAGTTCTGTAAATGAATAAAACATTGACTATTAATTAAATAGATGCAAACTTAGGGCATAATACCTAAATATTTTAATCAGGTCTAATTCCATAAAATGTGAAGATTGGGACGACAGGCGATGGATTATATTAAATAGGTTTTGTAAAACTTGGTCTTAAGTTGAATTCGCTCGAATAATATGTCAATAAAGGGAAAATATAAAATATTTACTAATTCATACCATGAAACGAGTAGCGAAAAATCATCATGGCCCTTGGAATAAATTAACATGACCAAGAAAGCCGCTTAATAAAAAATACCTTAATACTAACATACAGATGGTTGCATAACGAACGGTAACTGCCGAAGCCAGTATTCGAACTAGCCATTAACTCGTGCCACTGCTCTGGCATAACTCTGAATTGTTGAATGGCGTGTTCAACGGATAATGATGCTGCCCGATATTAAGCTCACGGAAAATCTCCTGACGAGTCAAGGCTTATTTGATCCCTGTTAGGCCAATAGAACGCTGAAATAATGGTGCCAGAACATGAAAAAATATGTTAACATCTTTGTTTTCATCATGTAGTGTTTTATGCACCTCAATATATTTATTTAGTATCCCTCTTATATTAATTCCCTATCAGTTCTGCTTAGAGTTAGCGAGACACGAAAACAATATTCAGTACAAAGATAGGCAGAAACGACTAATTCATTACGATAGATCTCCGAAATAGGAGATAAAAGATTAATAAAGTAGCAGATAAACATCTCGTCCCCAAATAATACTGTCTTCATAATTCCCTGTTGCCATGGCTTAAGCTAATGCCTCCCTCCCGGATGTCTCGTGAAAAATGTTTCCGTGAAACTGCCGCCGGGTCTAGATTCACGGCGGGTGCACATGATAAATGGCAAGGAATCAAAGAGAAGACGAGAGGAACGAGGCCGGAGGAACAATGTCGAGGTCACGCGTGGACACTCACTCACCCCACGCACTCGCTGACCCCCCCACCCGCCCACCCACCACCAGCCCAACCCCCTCGCCCCCCGCCAGCACTTTTCGGGCCCGGACTCACCTTGGGAGTCCCGCGGGGAACCGCCCATCGTCGCTCGGGAACTATAAAACGCTGTGCGGGGCCACTGGAATGTATTAGTTCGAAAGGCAAACCGAACAACGCTCAACCATGTGCAAGCTGGTAAGTGTGACCGCTTCCCTCCTCCGCATTCATTCGAGTTGGGAGGCTTGATTCCGAGCGGGTCCTCCTCAATCCACCAGCTCTCGGTGCTCGGACGAGGTTGCTTGTTTGGCTCCAATGGCCGTGCTTCACAGCGTATTGCATCTCGCGTGACGACCATCTCATGAGTAACTAGAGTATTTTTGGGTCCTCACACCTCAGATCGTATTCGAAAATTTCATTATCTGAAATGCATTATTTCTACCCTGCTTCCATGAAAATCGCTTAAGGGAATTAATAAAAGTAAGTAATTCATAAAATGAGGGCTATCAAAATGTGTACGTATGAAACTTTAGAAAACAACCACCTCTTTCAAGTTTAAGTGCGGTCAAATTAAACTAATTAGTAAATGAAATCATGAGTTGGTTATTCCCCGAGGATAAATGGAATATTGGCGGGCATAACTTCGAAGGGAAAATATTCATTGTATAAGATTCCGTATTCTCTAGTTGGTCTACGTTTTTCATATTGTGAAATTTATATATAGTGTGGTGGGTACATGGAGAGGTTCCTTATAATATATGGCGTAACTCAAATCTTGGTCAAATTCTTATTGCGAATTTAGGGAGCAAATTTTGGCACAGAAGAAACCGTGCTTAGTCTTTCAGATCGTTAAATATACTGCGGGATGACGTTGAATGAAAGGGACTACTGATTTCAACTCTGGGAATAAAATAAATCAATTTCACAATTAGGATAACGGAGAGTGAACGTATCGAGTGAGAGAATCTCGAACAAAACCCGTGACAATACTTTCGGTGCCCCCGGGGGCATCTGGAGTTGTTCTCGGAGAAACACGAATTACAGGCGGGAAGGCCGAGATGCATTATTTACCAGGGATAGGGAAGAAACCTTTTAAATGTACTAGAGGGTAAGGGATGTTACTTCTGGCACGTCCTCTATGGTCAAGAGGGGGGGTGCAGGAAGGGGTAGGGGGAGATCGGCATTCCTCGGCTGCTGAGGGGGCGTCCTGGCGACATCCTCTCCCGCCGCCCGCCTCGGGTCTTCCGCCCCAACCCCGTCTCTCACTGCCTCCGTCCGCTCCACAGGCTCTCCTCCTCCTCGTCGCCACCGTGCTGGCCGTCGCCTCCGCGCAGTACCTGTACAGCCCGTACACCACCGCCGGAGTCTACCGCAGCGGTCTTTACGGAGGCTACTACAACCCCACCGCCTACGGAGCATACGCCGGCATCCCCGCTGTGCGCTCCTATGGATACGGCCTTCGCTACTATTAAAATCGAAACGCACCGTCTTCGAAACCATGAATGAGGCTATCTAAACTTCAACTCTTCAGGTGAGTGTGCAGCGACGGAATGCAGCATAGAGATTTGCGCGGTGCACTGCTCCTGCGCAGGGATAAAGCAGCAGTTTTTATCTTTGTGCACCTCTTCCAAGATTAATGGCTCATTGCTAATTGGCTCAATGCCCAATGGTTTACTACTGGCTTCAATGTTTCTTCAATTCTTTAAAAGGATTCAATGTTTTATTTTAAATCGCCCGTTTGTTACGAACGAGACTAATATTTAAATTATAATTGAAGCAAATTCAATCGAGTGATCAATAAAATTCGACCTTGTACTGAGTAATTTTTCGGCGCGAGTATTTCATTGTTAAGCATAGTTCAAATTGGACGCGCGTATCGGGTGCGCACGTGCTTATCGCCTCCGACTTATTTTTTGCTTGAAATATTATGAAGTCAACTGACATGACTGAGAAAGTTAATAAAAATAGACATTAACTTGCTATATGGTTCGAGAGCAGCACATTAAGAAAGTATTACTGAATTCCTCATGGTATAGGCGTAGACGCGACATACGTATATTAGATTTATGTTCAAAATAATTACGCTCAATGATTTCTCAATATGATACATAAATATATATATATATATCTACTCATATAATAATATATCAGACATATATGGATATCAGATATATATAATATATGAGACATTGGCGGTTAGAATTTAAAGGGTATTTCATATTAAGAAATCATTGACCGTAATTATTTTGATCATAAATCCAATATACTATATGTTGCGTCTACTCCTATACCAAAACAAATTCAGTAATCCTTCTGTCAATGGAATATTTTTGCGCTTGTGATCTGATGGATTCCGCCTTCCCCACCTCTCCTGTGGACGTCCTTTATATGTGTTCTTATCCCCTTTCCTTATATCCATTTCCTTGTGAATGAATACTTGTTTGCCGTATGGCGAGAATGCTGGGTTCGATTCCCGGGCAAGCCTCTATGGGCACCTGCAGCTCAACCCAATCTATGTGATTTTTTGGGTACCAGATCTTCCTCGGAAACCATAACCGGCACAGGGAAAGGAACTGGCCCCCCTACCCTGATGTGTGAATTTCACACGCCGTCGTGGTTAGAACTGGATGAGCTCTACCATCAGCTACGAAACCGACCGTCGGGATGGTTACTGTGTTTATGGTTACATATATATATACACACACACACATATATATATATATATATATACATTTTTATACATATATATATTCATATATATACATTTTTACCTACATACGTATGTATTTGTGGCAATGCCTCCGCACGTGTGGAGGTTGTGTTGGTTGAAAATTAACTGCAAAAGAGGAATTGATCTCATTTGGGTGCAATCGATCCATTCACACGCCGAGATGAATGAATTTTCTTTCGCAACTCTTGAACCGCAAAAGTTTGAAAAGTGTGCTCTAATGCCGAAACTTTTCCCTTTTGGTGCTTCTTTTTTTCTGCGCCGTGGGTTTTTTTCCCCCTGGCGTCATTCTCCCACTCTTACGAACCTAATATGTTTCCAGCCTTCCTGTCGTACTCCAGCCACCCCTCCCACTCCCTCCCTCCTACTATTTCCCGCCACCCAAACCCACACTTTCCCCTTTTGGGTTGATCCATTCCACCATTGCCAAAAATAAATCCCACGCTGAGTGACGACCGAAATACTGCGCCCTCTCTCTAATGCCATTGATTTGTTGACTCTTTTCATCAACAACCCTGCCCCAATGACTATTTCCATAATTTTGTGCACGATGCGTGACATGTATGCACCCATTAAAGATGTGAACAGTAAAAATTCGTTCCTTACCTCTCAGATGCTTCATTTTTTCTAAAATACATGTATTTCTTTTCCATTCCAGTTGCTGCTCCAAGCATAAATCCGCAAATGAAACCAGCAAAATTTTGCACTGCTGTATTTGGGAAAAATAAAATTTGTCATATTTTTATAATGTAAATTGGTGTTTAATTCAAATTCTTTCCTTAAAATTATTGTAATAATTGCCAAACTTTGAAATATATGAGCGGCATATCGAAAATAATCAATATATTAGAAATCTTCTCCAACCGTTTGGTTTCCCACACGAATACATAAACAAAAAAGTTGTAGCGAAGTTTTACTTTTAAATATATTATTTATATATTTTAATATTTTCCTCTTTCAATGACTCTGTTTGGCACTATGAAATACATTGAACCTCTATGATATATCATCTTAATACGAGGGTCATCCGGAAAGTATTACCCGTTCGTGCCGCATGAAGTGCTGACGACGCGAGTAGCCGCTGGACGAGGTCAGATAGCTTCAGTGGCTTGTCTGCCTTCTCTGAGCCAAGTTGCGTCACGCTAGCATTGCCTGTGTTGTTTCTGTGATTGTTTGCAATGTTTGAAAAAATTGAGAACGCCGCCAGTTGTGAAGTGAGGGCAGTGATTAAATTCCTCAATGCAAGAAACGTTCGCCCATGTGATATTCATCGCCAATTAAAGGAGGTGTATGGAGACAATGTAATGGACGAGTCGTCTGTTCGGCGGTGGTGTCGCAACTTCAACATGGGGAGGGGGAACACACACGACGATGAGCGTTCGGGGAGACCGTCTGTCATTACAGACCAACTGGTGAGCTCAGTTGACGAATTCGTGAGGAACGATCGGCGCGTCACAATTGATGACATCTGTGAGCATTTTCCCAATGTTTCTCGAACAATTGTTCATGAAATTGTTAAACATCATCTGCATTATGCAAAAATTTGACTTTTTGGCAGGAAAAAGATTTGACAGCGATGAAGAACTTAAAGAAGGAGTGACCCTGTATCTCAATGAGCTGGCGGCGAAGGACTATGCAGCAGGAATACAGAAACTTGTCACACGTTATGACAAATGCCTTAATTTACTTGGATATTATGTTGAGAAGTAGTTTAAACTATCCTCTTTCAAATAAAATTTTTTATGTTTGTTAATGTTTACTTTTGTGTCTTTATTTCACGAACGGGTACTACTTTCCGGATGACCCTCGTATTTTGACACAATTCATTCGCCTCAACTGTAAGAGTTCTCTCGACGCAGATACAAATAACGATCACAATCTAGGGGTCTTGAAAAGCCGACTGCGATATAAGAAGATAAGGGAAGAGACACAGGAACCCGTAAGGAACACAAAGACTACAGGAAAAGCAAGCAATAAAACAAACTATGATTATGGACATCAAAATAGAATGAATAATTGAGGCCTGCAATGAAGCACCATAGAAGGAAATAAAGAATGCAGTAACCAAATAATTAGAATATGAGCAGATTGGGAGAAAGGTGGCGAAATGTATTCGGCCATGGTTAACAGTTATAACAAGAAAGCTCAGAGACACAAGAAAAAGAAATACAACGAATACAAGAAATTAAGCTATGTCAATCCGTTACAATATGAAGCAGAAGCAAGTCACACAATATTGCAAAAAGACCAAGGGAGATTGGATAGATTCCTGCGCCAAGGAGTTCAGGGTAAAAATGGGGAAAATAAACAGCAAAACACCCCATAAACATGTCAAGAAAAAATTTGGAGAAAGAAGAAAAAACTCAACGTAACCATAACGGATATAAACCAACGGACCCATAACGTCAGAAATTCCAATTGAAAGATACTATTTTAAGGCGAATACAAATGAAACTCGAAAATGGTAAAAAGCGAACTCAACGAAACCGCGAGAAACCCGAAGAACTAATCACCAGTAGTTTACGAAATAAACGAATCGATGTCAGAGTAAAGAATATTTTCCATGAAATAATTAACTGTTTATGACTTTTTTGAAATTTTAAATGTAAATAGGCAACGTAAAAATACCAGAGCACTTAGTAAAGAGCTTGGAGATAGCAAAATCGAAGAAACGGAGAACATATGAATTTGAAGGACACGCTTTTAGCCGAAAAATAAAGGGAAAAATAGAAGAAAATTTTACACAAAACCAGTTCGTAATCAGAATACCTGAGGAACAAGAGAGTGAATATTCAGTTTCAGGATACTAGCCGAAAAATTGATACCCATATAAGTCATGATTTGTGGCATTCATGGACTTGGAAAAAACCTTCGTCAACGTCGAATGAAAGAAAATGTGCAACATACGTACTCTTAGAGCTTGAAATGGGCATGGATGACAGAAGAATAATCTACTCTAGGAGAATCAGGTAACATAACAGAAAGGAAATGGATACCAAAAGAAACAAAGAAGTTAGAAAAGGATGCAAACTATCGCCAGTGCTAATCAATATATATCTAGAAAAGTCAAGAAAAGAGGCACAAATATCAGGCGCCAGAAGTCATTTTCCATTCACCTTGGGGTAACTGGCGAAGAAATTTACATTATTCTGTTCGAAGATGACATCGCAGTAGAAGGAGAAATACGTGATGACCTGCAAGAAATTCTGAATGCTATGGATACTTCGGGAATATAATTTAAGGATAATAATAATAATTCAGCTATATTTGTGCGAGATTGAAAGTTTTGCAATTCCTTCTTCCATCAAACCCTTAGGCAAATATATTCAATTAAAATATAATTATATATGAGTGCTATATAATATAAAAAAGAACTTGATAATACCACTCCATTTACAAGGAATATAAATGGTTACAAAGGGTGCAGAAAGGTATGCACAATTGCGGTAAAAACCAAAGGAATAAGGCTTCCACCCTTGACGAAAAAACCCACCGCAGGAAAACACCCACAAATGAAGGAGAGTGTGAAAAACCTGCGAAGTGATACTGATAGGTAATTTTAATGTTAAAATTTACTTCGTTGAAAAAAAATAAATTAATGCATAAAAAATAAGAGAAGAAACAAAAAGAACTTATATGCGTGCACATAAATGTGGAGAAAAATTAATTTAAATGAAATTACGGATAAATAATACACACACGTTTACACATACCAGTATGAGCAGAGACGCGGTATCTTCAGTTATTTTCCAAATATACCGTTTTTATCTTTTCAAGTACAAAGTTCTAAATGCCAGTCTAAACAGTCTAGATGTAGGAGTGTCTGAAATCTGGGTCTATGTCCCTAAACGTTTTACAGCAGCTTTACTCAAATTGTTTTCTCCAGCCACCGTTTCGGGTGAATATGATAAAAGGCTTGTCAAAGAGGGGAAGAGTAACTTTCTCGAGCTCAACGTATGTGATATGTTTCAACGCGGTGCCAAAGTGAGTCAAAAAAAGGAAGCCGCACTATTCTGAAGTAGCCAAAGTATGAAACACTGACATTTCACTTGTTATGAAGAAAATTAGTATAATCTTCATTCAATCCTC